>JACEII010000027.1:4138698-4187874 GCA_014332785.1 Antheraea mylitta | reverse complement strand
CAATTCATTAACTCGCACACACACATGGACATCATTATATGCACATCACATTTATTATCAGACTATAAGTATAAAGCACTGAGGTACATAATGGAGATAATAAGTAATTAATAAAAAAGGGAACTAATTTAATTTTCAAATTTTATTATCATTTACCTTTTATCACTTCTAAAAGTAGTATTGGTAAGTATAATATCCTATAAATTTCAGAACAATTTGATGAATTTCAGAATTATTCTAAACAATATTTCACAAACAAACAATCAAATAAACAACTTTTTAAATGTAAAATTCGAAATTGCCTTATATAATATATGGAATATTTTATGAAAAATATTTACAAGAAATACATATAAAGTCAGAATCACACCAATATTAAAACTAGCGGTCCAAATTCGACCATATTTTATTATTTTTCAATTTTCAATTTAAGGGAATGAAACTAACATTTCCAAATTTTGTTTATCTTAATAACTCGTCAATATGTACTAAAAAAATAAAACAAAATCGGTTAAGATATAAATAATAAATAAAGATATAAAGGATGTTCTTAACCCTTTTTCCTCTACTTAATTATTAATCATGTAATTAATATACCTTAATTAACAATGACATTATTAATATTCATTTCATACCTTTTTACCAATCCACGCACAGAGGTCGACTATCTTCCATGATTTCGTTTTTGGAGTACGACGATGTGATCTATCCCTTCGCGGAGTACCACCTGATAACATGAACCACTCCATATCATTCAGTACCGTTGTATCCAAAGCACATTCGACCTCTACTTCAAACTTAACACTACATTCTTTAGATGAACACATGACATATATCGTACACGCATATGTATGTAACTTTGAAATCAAAATATCAGTATAACGTCTATTCGTCTGAATTATTAAAGGAATTTACACGGACTGAGGTCCCGGCCGTTAAGTCTACAAACTTGAATTGAGATGATGTCACAGCGCTATATTAGCCATTGAACGAAGCCAAGATCGCTTATACAATAATAATGTAAAAAAAATTATCAAGAGTTGATAACGTGGTTCATAATTGTTATGATTTTAACTATTTAAGATTTGTTGTAATTCAAATGAGATAGGAAAAATAATTTGTATCCGCTTCTAAATTACAATGCTTAAATAATTGACTGTATTTTTAAATGTGTTATATTATAAAGAGGTAAACTTTCGTAGTCCAGTGAAGCTTCGAGAAATAAAAAAGGTAAAGTTTGTGTCGTTGTAAGAGATAATATCAGGAACTACTGGTCCGATTTCAAAATTCTTTAATTGTTATTTAACTCACTTATCGAGGAAGGTTATAGACTACATATCATCACACTAAGACTAATAGGACTAATAATTTAGGTAATACTAATTTCATATACTTTGCATCTATGCTTATTTTTTTTTATCGAAGCACGACATAGTGACTGCACTATGCCTGATGTTAAGCATAGTACAATCCAAAAACATCGGCAACCACCGAGAGACAGATTATCCATCTCCGGTCGCCTCTGTCATGCCAGCCATAATGTCGAAAGTCACCCGGTACTGGATATGCACAGGCTGATCCCGAAACGCGACGCGCAGAAACGAGTCACTATGACGGGCTTTTTCGCCATATACATGGTGGTTGCGACCCAGTCGGGCTGTAAAACCCTACCACCCCGCTTTCGCCATGACCATATGAACAAAAGAAGTAAACACCGTATTGTATATACATAGACGTTGCAGTTATACTTATATACGTATATATATGAATATTGTAATTTATTGAGCATGCGTGGGTTTCGACATTTGCCGTTTTCCGCGACACAAGTCGGTGCATGGATTCGAATAAAGTCAAGCTAATGTTTAAAGAAAGGGAACAGTCAAGAAGAATCTGCAGCATTTATAACTGATTACTTAGGTTCTTCATTACAAATTTTAATTGACGAAAACGAATGCATCGTAAATATTTTGAGAATAAGAAATGTTATTTTTTACCCCTACTGATAAGAGTAATTGAAGAAAAATCTTTTATATCAGATTGGGCTCGAACGAAATGCGGATCATTTAATGGTAAGTGATCGCCGTAGCCCATGGACACGTATGACATGTGGGGAATCATAATACGTTGCCGGTCCTTGAAAAAATAGCGTAGGCGCGTTTCTTGAAAGTTTTTAAGTCTAACCAAATATTACCTTTGAAATTACATTTAAATGATAAAAAAATGTTTCATGAATTTACTTGTATAAGACAATTAGCACATACTATGTTAGCATTTACATAGTATATATATACCCTTTGCTATAGACATACAAAACTAAAATGAAACATGTTACCTGGTGTATTATTTTCTGAGTAATTATGTTGACTCATACTGACAACCTTTCTCGATCTGTGAAGCGCGTCCTTGAATAAATTAGACTCTGATTTCAAACGTCTCTTCCGAACTTTGAACGAACAATTACTTTTGATCGACTTAAACGAAACTTCGGAACTACTAGATAGTTGACATGAGGAAACCGATGTGTCGAGTGCCGCTTTTGGCTTGTTTAAGTCAAATGAACTCAATGTACTGGAATCTATACATTTCGTCTTCTTCCAAGGTCTGATTGGTCTCTCTTCGCCTTCGACAGAGTCACCTCTGTATCGTTTGCTCCTAGTTAATTGTTGAGAGTCATCCTTTGGTGTCGATTCATTTGTCTTAAAGTCTCCATTAAAAGATAGGTCCAGATTATCAATGCTGTAGTCGACTGGTAACGTCACAAAAGGATCAGTTTGTGTCGAAGAGTCTATAGAATTTTCCTTTACAGGGCTCATTCTGTCAGTATTCAAAATACTTGCAAATGGAGGCGTCTTGTCCGTTTCTTTATTATTTTCATTAAATGAAACGTAACAGCTAACTTCCCATGACGTATTAATTTTGTTCTCTTGAGAACATTTCCGTATTACTTCGATGGGATTATCGCAACAATTTTCAATTTCGTCAGATCTGTCAATAACAGTCACCATGCTATCTTTTTCACTTTTTATAGACATTTTGTTAGCTTTAACGAGTTTTGAAACCTTTGAGTACTTATTTACAGCAATAATTAGTAAATTAATTATTTATACACTTCAAATAATACACTGAAGATGAATTTTGATGTAATGAATCAACATTAAAAAAATTAAATCTACCTTCGATAAACTACTAAACTCTTACCAGTAATATTTATATTTATATTTCTTATTTTTTAAATTAGAATAGTATAATTTTATGTGTATGTATTTAAAAAATCCGCTTTCGTAATGTAAGCAAAATGTGTTCAAATATAATCAATATCATAATTACGTAAGATAGTTGATTTAAATCTTTTCAAAAATTGTCATATTTTTGCTGAAGAATTTTTTTTATTTCTTTAAAGATCTTCCGATTTTATACAAGTAAAACCATGAAAAACTAGGGACTAACGTATATGAATATGAACGTCAAAATTGGAACTTGATTTATTGTGTATAAAATGTGAAAATCTTAAAAAAAACTAAAGACCGTATATAAACGACCAAAATTGGATTTAGTTCAATGTAAATGGAACGACTCAGGCGTAGTGCAAATTCTATGAATGGCAATGTCGTTAAAATATATAAACATATATGAAATATCTATCAATTGTTGTTTTCCTTACGGACCTCCAATTATTTTTAAATATTATTTTTACATATATTACTGCAAAAATATACAACTTCTAGTCCAGAATATTATATTTGTTTTCAGATATAGTAGAACACAAGCAAGCATAAGAAATCAGTTCTAAAATGTGAATATCTGGCAAATAATAGGAAATATACTTCTGGTTTCAATACTGTCGACTTCAATGTCTGTTGACCATATTATAGAATGATTAAATGTACTGAAATGTAATTACACATTAGATTTTCCAGCTTACGTTAGTTAGCGAATTTAATAATCATACATATTTTAGTTAGTAGATATTGCGATTAATTCTGAAAAAAAGATCATGTCTGATTTGTTTCGGTATGAACCAGAATTAATTCCAATTTAAATTGAGCGTTTTAAAGAACGATCCTCAACACCCAAAAACACACTCAAAAATTATCATGTGTGTGGCAAGATTTAGAACCTGAACATTGGTCTGAATTTAATAAAAACTGCTCTGAAGAGGGAAACTAAATAATTAAGACAAAGAAAGGTGGTATACGAGTAACATGCGAGTGGCCAAAAAACCTTGATTTAAAAGAAAATATTATACACAAATTATGAAACTGAGTTTTGGATCTTGCCGTTTTATAATAATGCTCATTTACACCGTATGAATACAGTTACTTCGCCTTAGTACACTGAATGCAGTCTTCAAGAGGATCAAACATTAGAACACATATTTTTCATTTGTCTTGCTTTTAATATACATGGCTTCTAGCTCATAAATGAAGTAGGCCGGTGAAGCAGTTAAGACCTTGCTATGTTAATAGCGCAGTCGTTCGAGAAAAAAAATCATAAATAAACTATTGGAAAAATATAAAACATACCGCCTTCCCTGCAGAATTTTCTAACTTCTGATCATTTTATACGTATCCATGACTTTATCGACTTCACGTTTAGAGATAATTGAACAACTTTGTTTTATGATTTCTCGAAAATTATTAAAAAGGAATGTACGAAAATTAATATAGAAAATTTGGAGCTTACGCCTTTATATTAATCTGGACAAAGAAGAAAATTGGCTAAAGAATACATAAGAATTACCTTTATTGATTATAACTTCTGAATTGGCAGTATGGATTGATTTCTACGCCTGTCCTGTAGAACAAATGTTATTACTACTGTCGCTGGTATTTCCTACACTGTTGCCGTTTTAGCGACTTTGTCGCCAGATCTAGCGGATTTTAGACGTTTAGGATGTTTAACGACTTTTTTTTCAATCTAGCGACTTAAAAAAAATTAGCGACATCTAGCGACAAATTGAATATTGAAAATATCCAAGTATTTTGGTACTAATTTAATTGTAATTACTGGTAACAACGTTCGTGGTTCATTTTATCACAGTGAAATATACGCAATATAGTATTTTCACCATATTTTTTTCGATAGAATATTATGAAACATTTATCGACTTCTCGCGGCTTTTTAAATTATGTATTTTTGAAAATCTTGCGACTTTTTAATTAACGTCTGGAGACTTTTTATCTCTTAAACGGCAATACTGATTGCCTAGAACAAATAAATATTGATGACATATTGTTAGTGTGTGATTATGAGTTTGAAAACAATGTTACGATATGAGTTATAATACTCATCTTACAAGAAAAGAAATCAACTAAAGAAAAAAGTTTATACATTATTTTCAATCTGAATAAAATTATAAGGAATTTAAAATGTTATAATAAAAATGCGCCGTCCTTATAGAAAGAAAATTATATATATTGTGGTCATTCTCATATCATTGGTTATATTTTTACATCTTAATATGAAAGGGTATAGAAATTACGAACATATCGATAAAGCTGATATTTTAAGCCACCTTCATGAAGAAACTGCAGAAAATTTTACGAGTAGTGCAGTCATAGATTGTGATTACCATGATATTGTTGCTGATCAAACGACACTGTCTCCAAATATAGTGGATGGGGATTTAATAGAAGGACATGGAATACATGATGGAGGAGAGTATACGCCACAAGACTGCAGACCTAAATTTAGTTCAGCTATTATTGTACCATATCGGTGAGGTTCTCGTATAGAAACAATTGTTAGCTGTGGTATATTGATAATGTAGATTTTTCTGAAACCATAACTTCAAACATTCAAGCTTTTTTTGATACTTTCGTATTAAATGCACTTGTTTTTTTCGCAAGTCTAACCTTTTTTTTTATTAAGTCTAACTTAACCTAACCAAACTAAGACGAAACTGTCTTGTTTTAACGTTAAAATAAAAATCATCAAGTTGGTAAGGTACAAAATTGCCAATGATTATTCTGAGCTGACACAAAATCTCAAAACTTTGATCATGAATATCTCAGTAATAATGACTTTCTGCATAGAGGAGAAATCACTCCTTTCCCCAGCTGCTCCCACCTCCTCAACCTTTATATTAATATTAGAATATCAGATGCATCCTCTCAAAACACAGATCAGATCAGTTAATAATATTTTGATGTGGTAAAGTCAGATTCATACCTTTTTTTTATATTACAGAGACCGAGCAGAACAATTGAGAGGATTTTTAGTCTATATGCATACATACTTTCGTCACCAACATATACACTACAGAATATTCATAGTTGAACAAGTGGATTCACGTTTATTTAACAGAGCAAAATTGATGAACATAGGTGCCGTCGCTGCAATGAGAGCAGGATTTCCTTGTTTAATATTACATGATGTTGATCTATTGCCATTAAATCTGGCAAACTTATATGCATGTACTGAACTACCCAGGCATATGTCTTCAAGTGTAGACAAGTTCAGGTGTAACTTGACAGAATATATCTGATTTTAATCAGTATGCTATGCCATGTCGCAATCATTATGTTTTAGTAATGACATAGTTTTATTCTGGATGATTTTATTTCATATTTAGTTGCAAAATAGTTTTCATTGCTCATCAGGTATATATATCATTTTTTGCTATATACATCTTAGAGATTTTCATATAGGGTTAAATAAATTGTGCAAAACATATGATAAATCACTATTATTTTGTTTTACTACCTACACTGCAAGAATTTTAAACATAGCTAGCTGGAAAATTAAATGAAACAACTATACTGTTTTATCAGTTTGATTTCTTTTTATTTTCATGTATTGTACAAAATATTTGTAGTAAACCAGAATAATCATAGATTTAATATATTAGATCTATGACTATAACTATTGCATTTTTAATAATCATCAATCTTATTACTGGTTATTTTAATCAATTCCAGATTTGTCTTACCATATTTAAAACTTTTTGGAGGTGCTATAGCCATAACTTCAAAACAATTTCTATCTGTAAATGGGATGAGTAATGAGTATTTTGGTTGGGGTGGTGAAGATGATGATTTCTATGCTCGTTTGGAGGCCAACAACCTTAAAATATGTCGATTTGGTCCAGATATCAGTAAATATCATATGCTTAAGCATGAATCACAGAAGAAAGGGTATGATTGCATATTTTACTAGAGTTAGCAATAAAAGTTCTTACACATATATACTTTTAGAATCATTTTGAGATAAGTAGTTATTAAAAATACTCATCATGTGTATGAATTATGTTTTTATATTTTATAACAGTCTAAATAACAATGAAATAAAGCATTTGGAAGTTATGAAAATCTTAAAATCCTTACTAATATCCATTATAATAATAGCGAATATGAGTTTGTTTGTTATGAGTTCATGACTTAACTTCTGAACCTGTTATTATTATATTGCATACAAATTGTTAGGGGTAACGAAGTCGCAAGAGAAAACTAGTAATCTATATTATGGTTTATGTATATTTTAAGAAACACAAGATCTAAAAGAGGGAATCAAGTTAAAATAAGTCAAACACTTTCACAAACAACGATTGCCCACAATTTCCTCAGTAATAGAGTGGTACTAAATTGGAACCAATTGCCTGACGTAACAGTATCTGCAAAGTCTGTACATGATTTTAAAAACCGACTGGACAATTGGCTCCAGGCTAATAAACTTATTTTAATAAGTGAACATTTGCAATGACCAAAACCCGACAAAAAATGCTGACACAGTATGATAGAAATGTATCAGCAATTATGCTGCTTGTCTATTAACTATAAATAAATATTTACTGGTTTTGAATCAGTAGGTTTCCTTATAAAATATGTCTATGTGTATATAATTAATAGACAATAGAAGTTTATTTCTTATGTTAGGACAGTGTGTCATCAAAACAGTTGACTAAAGAGTAAAGAAAACACTCCTCTTTCAGCTGGACATACATTAACAGTCTGATATTTTAAGTGCATATCTCTAGCTTTAATAGTGACTAATAGAATTGTTTAAAAAATTTGATTTATCTTTAGCAGAATATAATTTGCCTATATAATTTTAATACCTATCTTTGTATGTTCTGTAAGGTCAAAAATCGTAAATCATTACTTGGTTAACAAAGATAAATTAATAATTTTATATTTCAGGGAAAACAGAAAGAAGCTGTTAAATGTTGCAAGGACGAGAATGGCAGTAGATGGTTTAAGTTCCTTACATTATGTTGAAGTATCAACTGTCCTTCATCCATTATTCACTCATATAATGGTTGATTTGTAACATATCTTATTAATCATATTACTTTATAAACTATATTAGATAGAGCATTCTAAATAAAATAAAAATTCAATTATGCTACTTAATAAATGAAAAATACCTATATATCATTTTGATCTCCTTCGTTCATTCAATTAAGGAATTGATCATAATTGGTAATATCTCTTATAGCTTTAAATATATACCTTAATATCATGAGCAATAATTAAATAATGTGATATAGTATGTACTTAAAGTGATTAAATAATTTATTAAAAAAAACTAAAAATTAATTTAAATTTTCTGCCATTAGCAAATACTGAGTAGAACTTTACAATATATTGAATAATGTTATATAGTAAGTAGATGTATTATTGTACACATTTACTGATTTTTTCTACATTGCTATTAAATATTTGAATTAATAGTGTACTATAAAGTAGTCACAGTTGCTTTAGTATATAATTTTAGTGTTGTAACATTGATGTAATTGAAATGTAACATTTAAGACTGTTATCAGATGTTAAGACTACATATCAGTTATGATCGATTATTGGATCATTTGCTTATGAAATGCAATTAAAGTTAATAATACATATTGATATAATCTGTATTTGTATAAAATTCATATAACACATGGTACTTCAGTAAATTCAATAAATAAAAATTAAAAAAACTGTCCAGATGATTTTTATTACCATTCAGAATAAAGCCAATGGCTATCCTAGTTCTTTATTTTTGTATTTAGTATGGAAAAAGTAGGAGTACAGCACAGAGTTCGTTAGGTTCTCACTACCAAACAGTCTAGTTATTCTATGTATTTACCAACTTTTTTTCATTAACAAGGCCCAGGATTACCGTGTTAAGACAAAAAAAGTATAATTCATATTTTTTTGTAAATTTCAATAAATTCAAAAATTGTCGACTCTGGTACTAATAACTTATCTATGAACATAACTAGCAAGAAAATATCTTAACTAAACTGTACAAGAAATATGTTCGGCTTTATTACTTTATACTATTTTACATTGGTACACCTGGTGAAAGATTAGACACTCGCAATATTCTAGGATATGATACTTCATGGTCACATTTAACACATAAAATAATAGTATCAAAACAAAAACGAATAGACAACAAAAAGAATTTTAGGTAACGTTTGTTCTAAGAATTTCAAAAGTATGGATAATTAATTAAATAAACCAAGATTGAATGCCTGATGATAAAACCTGTGAAGGGCGACCCGAACTTTCCATAATAAAACGGACGATTAAGCTATTGTCTGTTCAAACTTGGAAAAATGATTCTTTGTTAGTTGGATGGTTTCACTTTCACTTCAACCTACGGTCATTGACAATGTGCTTTAACGTAGAATATGGAGTATATTTTTTGTTTGTTTCTAGATAATTAGGTCAAACATTAAACCCCTATTTATTTAGAATGAGAATCGAGTGCAGAGTGTTCTATATAAATATTGCTACTGTCTTAACATTCGCCTATATTTCATTACCGTATATAGGTACATACATATACACCGCATAATATCAACATATCAATATTTGAAAACCAGACAGTTATAAAATTTATATACTAGTGACCTTACGTATGAATTTTGCATTTTAAGTGGTTACTTTGATAATATATTTCAATTGAAAACATGTTCATATTACACTATAAGTTTTACTAATTGTACAAAGATTATAATTATCTTCTATTATATAAAAAAATTGTGAATAATTATGTTACAAAATTGACTAAATGTAGATAATCTACATATCTTAATGATGATTGTATTTACTCAATAAGTTGTATTGATTGTGTAAAGCCAACTAACTTGTAAAGAGTGTCAACAGCTCAGTGAATACTCAATCTTTTGTTTGTTAATATATAATTAATAAGTATCTGAATTAATAAACAATATTGTAATACAAAATAGCTTTATTTGGTATAGACATTATGTTACAGAACAATATGATCCTAAATAATAGGGAGTTTTAATTACCATACCATAGCCTTTAAACATGATCAAGAATTATGTTTTAACATCCATCAATGTTTTATAAACATTTTTTTTAAATAATTTAATTAAGCAAAAAACATAACCAACAGTATATCACCCTATTTCCAATAAAATTAAAAGCACCCTCAAATACATTTATCATTCACCATGTGTTAAATTAAATAAATGCTAGATATATTTATGAATTTAAGACACATATAATTGTCAATAATATTCCACAACACAATTTAATTATGCATTCAAAATTTATAAAATTTTGAGACTCAAATGTCCTATAAATTCACAAAATAGCGAGCAGTTTGCATAAGATAATTGCAATAAATACTTCATAAGTATTTGAACATAGAGACCTTAATTAAGCTATATACACTTCTAAGAAAATATATCAAGTAACATTAAAAAACCCTGGTTTACTTTTTTTTTTATCATAGGAGACAAACGAACAGGTAGGTCTTGATGTTAAGTGATCACTACCGTCCATACACACCAGCATAACCAGAGGAGTCGCAAGTGCGTTGCCAGCATGTGTTAGAGGGAAAGGGGAAGATAGGGAGGTGGGCCTCCGTTGCTCTCACTGACCAAACGAAACACAACAATGCAAGCACTGTTACTTCACATTTGTTTTCTGTAAGAGGGTGGTACTACCCCAACCGAGCCATTCATGCTGAAACCAGTTATAACATCAGTGTGGCTTTACTATCTACCAATAACATTCACAATTTTGTAATATTTTAAACATTAAAACAAATACTTTTAAATTTTCAATGGAATTGTCTAACTGTCGCTTATTCTAAGGTCTTAATACAAGCATGCTAACGAGTCCTAATACAAAAGAGAATACCAATTTCAGGTTAGATCCTATGTGAAGCCACTCTGGCCACTGTGATTTTAGAACTTGTTCAGGCTGTGTTGGCAGTAATAAAGCGGCAATGCAACATATGCTTACTGCTACAGCCACAACATTTACTGGTTGGTGGTCTCTGAAATAAATGGAGCACTTATTTACTAAGTATTTTATAAATAATAGGCACTATTTCATTTATTACTGAGTTTTTAAAGATAATGTAATAAAGGTATACTACCAAATGTTTTTTATTTAGTTTTGAAGTTAGTTTTATTATGTTAAAAACAAACTATTTACATATAACAATATTTATCTATACTAATATTATAAAGAGGTAAAGTTTGAGAGGTTGTAAGGAGTACACCCGATTAGGCCTCTCAATTTTCTGATAATAAATATATGGAGGAGTTGTTGAGGTGTGTATGCTTGGTACACATATATGTTTCAACAACTCATACATATATGAATAGTTAGTTAAGTTAGCTACGATAGGTCGCGAATTTGCATGCAACAGGCAACAGCCAAGCCGAGGTTTGCCGTGCACCCTGGAGTTGGTTGCCAAAATAAAATCGGCTGAGTGCCTTAAGCGCTCGCCTTAGTAGTCCGGTGAAGCTGTTAAGACCTTGCTGGGTCAATAGCATAGTCATTTCGAAAAAAATGTTGTAAGCAGTAATCTCAGGAATTACTGGTCTGATTTGAAAAATTCTTACAGTGTTATGTAACTCATTTATCGAGGGATGTTATAGGATATATGTCATCATGGTAATATCAATAGGATTGGAGCACCAATGAAAAATATTTCAAAATCGAGATTTTTCTTGAGAGCTGCCTGTTAGCGTCAGCCCTAAGTAACTAATAATACTATTAATGCTATGGGGACGAAGTCAGAGCAGAGGCTAATATTACATATAAATATACAAAAAAATATTCATAATATTTGCTCTTATAAATAAATCATTATTAAAAATGAAATAAAAGCAATAAAAAAATGTGAGAATGAAAAGAAAATTTAAGTATTTTCATGTAAGTAAATACTTGCAGTAGATAATTTATGAAGAAATAGTTCACCTACATCACTAACAATTCAACTCAATAAATTGCAAATGACATTATTGTTTTGATAATTATTTTTTACTCTGTAGTTTTATTAATGTGAATTTTACAATTAATTTGTAAACATCTTTATGCAAAGTGTGATAAAGTTGTTTAAATAATATTGCTAAATATGTAAAAAAAAAGATTTACTTATATATATATTGAAAACCTGTAAAAAGGTGAATGAAATAAGGTATATATCACCTCACCTGTAATGAGCAGGGTGATTATATGAGACTCGAGTATGATCCTCTGTTGGCTTTAAGGGAGCTGGTCTTGACACCAGTGGGTGAAAATTCTCTCCAAAACTCTCTTGATGGGCACTTGAAGGCTCACCTTCTATTAACTTTGTAGGGATATCTCTTTTGCCCAACGCCTATAAACAAATCATTATTCATTAATATCTAAAATACTCTTCTGTTAATTATTTTCATCCTAAAATTTTAAAATCTATTTCTTTTTATATATGCATAAGCTAGCTTTTTATTTAATGCTATAACTGAAAAGCTAACTTATTCATTTACAAAAACAAGCTTATTTTGACCTTTTACATTCTTCTATGCATTCTCAAATCATTCTTATGTGTTTAAGATATTCATTTTTATTTATTAAATAATAAAAATTGTGTCGTAATAATTCTTTTATTAATAATATTCCTTTGTTTTGCAACCAATCAGATTACTTTCACTTTAATGTAATGAAATCAATCCAAATAAACAGTGAAATATGGAATGGGTTTCATATAAATATAGCATGGGAAATTTTACCTGTTGAGTATTTCTATCAAACATTGTTATCCTGAACTTTTCTATCGTGTCACAATGTGAAACAGATGGTTGCGTATACCGTACTACTATGTCGATGCAGCTCTGAGGTGCTATTACCCCTTCCGGGTCTATTACTGTGAACTTGTTCGGTGATGTACATAGCACTGCAATGAGAACAATTGTAATACCGTGTTCAAAACACTATATCTTCTTTTTTAATATCCAATATATACCTTTGAAATTCACAGAGAAATCGTAAGGATTGTAAACTGTTAACAATTGCTTGTGCGTATGCCTTGCGTTCAAGTAAAATTCAAGAGACACAGGGAAAACGAAAACTGGGAAATTTTTCATATTTTTGAAATTATCGCCCAAGTTGTACACAAACAAACAACAATTACTAATCTATGACAATAGCACACGCAATTTAGATTTCGCACTGATTGTGACGTCTGACATTTGTTTTTAATTCTCTTAAGGCTTTTAGATATTAGTTCTTTAAGCCTATATTGGCAGATATTTTTCTAATATTCTAACAGCTCTAAAAAGTAGCGACTCTTTTGTTACAATATTGCAAGGAATATTTGTAAAAACGATCTCGCTCTTAAATCTAGAAGGTAAAATGCATATATTTTATAAAGTTCCGTAATATCACATTACCAATGTCGTGAAATATTAATTAATGTTATAATAAATATTAATACATAACATATAATAAGATTATAACTAAAAAGCTGTAGATACATAATAAGCGTTTCGACAGCGTATTGTTAAATCTTGGCTAACTACCTTATTTTTGACGGTTGCTGAGTCAATCCGTTCGTATCTAAGCAACATATAACTATTTCTTTTACAGCACCGGTATTGAAAATATACCATTTCACTTCCACATTTTATCTAAGATAGTGCGGCGTTACAATATTACTTCACGTATGTGTGCGTTATCGTGCCATTTATTTTGTCAAAATATCATATAATTTATCAATATACATACTGTGATTATTATACTGGTTACATGTAAAATAAAACAAATAAAAATACAAATAACTAATTTATTTATCAATTTAATTCGATTAAGAACAGCCAAATTATTCATAACGAATATTTTTATGAGATAAATATTAAATTTAAGCTTATTTACATTATTTTTACAACGCATTTACGCGCCTAATTTGGATATTAACGGTTTCTAAACGCCGTAACGTATAAACGCTAATAAATCAGTAAATTTGGTATAACTCCTAGTCTTTAATGTAAAAGGATTTTTGAACATACAGTATAGTAAATTACATGATGATTTTATACAGGTCGATAAAGTATATGTATAAGCTGTTGAAATAATTAATCGAAAGATATACTGCAGTTGAAGTATATACTATTAAATTATTATACACATTGTTGATAAAGATTTTTAAATATAATAAAATATATTTTGCCATTGTTTAAGATGTATATTTCGTAATTGAGAAGCAAAAAAGAAATATAAATTCTGCCATAGTAACAATAATCGACATTCGTAAAATATGGTGGGACTCCCATATCACCTGTGAAATAAGAGTCATCGATTTTATTTATTTCACTATTACAGAATAATATTAGAATAGCTACTATTTTTTTATGGTAGATGTTCTCTAGAAAGCCGAAGAATAAGAACAAATACCCTAATATCATGGAAACCTTTAATATAGTGTTTAGTTGATTTTCAATTGAAACCGAGAATACTCAAGTATTACGATATTTTTATTATTTAGTATCTTTATCTTACATATTACAGTAATTCTTATGGAAATGGGGTAGCCCATTTCATTGTCAGTAGAAATAAGCCCCACTTTCCAGGCATGCTTAATGCTTATGCCCTCTTATGCCCTCGGCTTCCGAATTTGGATTTATATCTCTAAATGGCGGATGATGTTTTCAATTCTTTCTATCCTGAATAAAATAATCAATCAATAGATAAATTTTATGATTTAGTAAAAAAAAATCTTAGAAATGAATACATAAATTTATATACGTTTTACATAAAAATTGTAATTTTACATTAGACACATAATATGCTATTAAATTCGATTTTTTTAAGTTTTGTTATAAATTCAGTGATTTTTAAAAACTTATACTGCTAAACTGTCTGTTGACCCGTACTTCATAAGGTCTACATTTTGGTCTACAAGAAGCTTAAACCATTACAGTGTTATTACATAAAATTTAAATACGTATCACATACTTGCTTTAAAAAGGTTTCTTATTAAATGCACCTCGCTCACCCAAGGCAAGTTCACGTTATCCTTTCTTCAAGTCTAACCTAATCTAACCAAAGCGAGACAAAAGAGCAAGATGGCGAACATTCAGCGAACGCGATGCATTTAAAACGAAACCTTTTAAAGTAAGTATCCAATACGTGTTTAACTTTTTTGTAATAACACCATTATGGTTCTAGGGACTCGAAGGGTAAATATTAACGTAATACTTGAATACCCTACAAAATATACAAATAATATAAGGAAATTTTCCAAGGTTAGTAGCGAATACTCTAACAGTTTCCACAGTATATATTATAAACAGATTTCGATTATTGGTATGGGTATAGCATTGTGACGGCAGGGTCTTCAGTCTCGAATGTGATGAGCACATCTTTGAACTTGTCGAGAAGCTGCATCAATTGTGATCTGCTCACGTTTTCCATAAACATGATCTCCTCTAAATGCTGTTCACCTCGAAAGTAACCTGAGACCATAACATATTATGTACATATATATATATCAAGTGAAAGGTTAAACACTGGCACGATTCTAGGATATGACACTTCATGGTCACATTTAACATAAAAAATACGTGGGAAAATTGTTACCACAACCTTCAGGGTCAGAGCGAAGTGGAGAAGAAAAGTAAGGAAGGTTGACCCCACTACGATGTGGGACTAAGAGCCAAAAAGAGAGAGAGAGACTAATAAGGAACCAAGAAAACCTAAGTTAAATTTTGTTCTAAGACTTTCAAAAATAAAGCTAGAAACGTGTAAATAAAATAATAAAGCTAAGTGCACTGACCAATGTCAAAAGCTACAATGGGCGACCCGGAGTTAATAACTTTCTATAATAAAACGGTGATAATAAACACTTTTGTTTTGTTTCTGACATTCTCACGTTCCCTTTCAAATGAAAGTGAAATCAACCGACAGTTATTGACTCTGTGCTTTAACATAGACACGTAGAGGATTGTGTATGATTTTTATATTTTTCTAGATAATTAAGTCAAATATTAAGCACAAACTTTTTTAATTGATTTACAGCGAGAATCGAGTATAGAGTGTTGTTCATAAATATTGTTACTGTCTAAACAGGCACCTGGTATATATATGCTTTTTTTTCAGTATATAGAACAACACTCTTATGTAAGAGTTAAAAAAAAGTTGTTCAAAACGAATCACTTTAAACACTACACCTGTTTGTCAACCAATTCTTTTGTGGCTAATAATGAGCTTTAGTATTTGTTATTAAGAGAAAGAAATTGGAAACAGTTCAACAGAATTATAGTCGAATTACGACAGCTAGTATATTGAAATTTACCTTTTTTGTGAAGCTGCGCTAATAGCAGCAAGTCATCAGTATTCTTAGAAGCAGGTATAGCAGCTAATGCAGCTCGTTCCTCAGCTGTGAATGTGTCGAGAAGGGATTCAGTCGTAGGCGGTTCATTTGGTATTCGGCAAGCGTCCACTACATCACAACTCGCAGGCATATTCCATACAGTGGGCGGTTGAAAACTGGTGAATTCAATAAAGTGAATTAATTTTTCAAATCAAAAGTAACTATCAAAGTTAAAAGAAAAAAATAATGTCATTTAGTAAAAGACTGACATGATTTAAATACTAAAAACAGTGATAAAATGGAGTCCCAAAGCACAGTACCAATTTGTCCGATAATGTGTTCAAGCATCATGCTAAATAGGTTTCAATATCTAAAGGCTATTTATTTATTTTAAGGTGGGTTGATATGCTCATGTATGTCTCACTCTTAACTGTGGATCGGCCAAAAATGAATATAATTGTAATGTATTTCTATGTAAATATATATAATGGACAGATAAACCATATCAAGTTTCTTGACAGTTCTTTAGATGTCGTGGGTCTAAATTCTACCATAAACTTTATTGAAAATTGTTGATTATAAATGTAAAGGGACACGATTAGAATATTATAATTAAAGACTTCTACTCTTCAATGGTATGATAAAATACATTTTTTTAAAATTGATAACACCAAATCACGTCAAGTAACTAACGTTAACTTTAATATTAACTAACATTACTAAACAATAAATAAAAGAAAATGGGTTGAGAAACAGAGGAGAAAATTGTATATAGTATAGTATTACTATGCCATATAGTCGCGAAGCGAAGTTCTATAACGGAGTTGCAAAATGCTGGGAAAGCTATTGCAGTAAAAGAAAATTTTAAAGATTTATTAAGAAAAATGCTATCTAAAGGAAATAATCATTTATATTAAATAAACAAAAAATATAAATTTACGATTGTTTCGATACTATTACGATTTATCCGGACCTTGATAATGAATAAATATGTTAAAATGAATATTTGTCACAAAATAAAATACATAATGCGGGAAGTGGGTCGCGGTTAGAGGGGCGGCGGGTTGAGGCTCGCGAAGTATATCTTCATACTAAAGGGGTTGTGTCAAGAAAAAGTTTGAAAAACACTGATCTATATTGTATAAATATCCATCGTTAAGTATGAGAAATAGATAAATAAAGAAAATAAAACTAATTCTATATGTTGTTTTCTTGGACACTAAATTTTGTTAATACAATAAAACAAATTTAAAGAAAATAATTTGACAAACACTACTTATATATAGATAATTGAATTAGAAAGTTATCAGCATAAAATCAAATTTGTTTAATATGTTGAGAGAGCAAGAGAGGACTTTGAAATGGAATCTGTATTCGCAAAGCAGTTTAATAGATTAGTGTACGTATATGTCGCAAGGAGAATGATATCTGGCGAGTTCAGCTTAATCACGAGATATCGTTTTAAAATGGTACTACACTATTTTATTAGTAGGAACCGAAAAAGAAAATAGTTCTTAACCTGTAACCTTGATGTCTATGAATACACTAACTTTTGCTCGTGGCTTCCATTAACATACAGTTGTCTAATATCCCTTGTGACTACTACTAGTATTTTTCTCAATCAAAGGTATCCTATATCCCTTTCGGTGACCTTAACAATGTATATGTGACATTTCATGATTACCGGTTGAATAGTAGGGCGTGAAACCACAACAAGCAAACTTATATGCGCATTTTAACTATTAATAAGGATGTACCTATATCCGAATATCAATAATAAATATTTAGTTGTACATTAATTAATTCATGCCTAACAGAGTGGTTGCAGCATGGAATAAACTACCAGAGAAAGTTGTGATAGCTCCAACCATAAGTTATTTTAGAGAATAATTTGGACAAGGAAGATATCTCCAAATTATTTGATACACACGCAACAGCTAATTAGCTGCCAGTGTGTTATACCAAATAATAAAAATAAAATAATAATAATAATTAATTATCAAACCGACTTACCTCATTTCGCTCTGCAATTTCAAATTTAACGAGATACCATTCTTCTTTTCCGTTCCATTCACCATTCCATTCAGATTGTCTTCTTTTCTATGGGATTTGATACGTGGCGAGACGTCCTGATCACTTTCAAATTTATCATCATCACTGCTCACATCCCTACTCAGTATATTATCATTATCTTTTAAAGACAGATCTGATAATCTCGATGGGAGACCTTTCGTTTTCTCATCCTTTTCTATATCACTTTTCAAAGAATCAGTCTGAACGTTATCGTTACCGTTAATCTCCATACTATTATTAACGTTAATACCGTTATTTACGTTAATACTATTATTAACGTTATTAAGATTACTCCCGTTAATGTTACTTGATATGCCGCTATCAATAGAGTTGGCTTCTAATTTTTTCTGACCTTTCTCTGACTTCTCATAATCACAACCGTTGATTGCGTTCGGTGGTATAATACCATCAATGACGTCAATACCGTCATCGAATGAATGATTCGCCGAATCCGTCTCGTTGAATTTACCGTATTTAACGTGATCCGAATCGATAACTATAGGTCTGGTGTGTGAGAAATCTGTCTGATTCAAATTGTTTTCAGTTGGATAGTCTTCGTCTGAGTCGGGGAATATAGTATTGTCACGTGGTTCTACCGGTTCGGGTACATTCAGCTGCATATGACTGAGTGATGAGAACGATACACTGCACGATCTATTGTATATATCGTGTTTCTCGCAGAAATATTCTTTTCCATCTGTAATATTGATGATATCACTTCCTTAACTTAAACTGAATAGACTGCTTTTTCATATATCTAAGAAATAATAAAAATGTAACTTTAACGTGTCTGTACTTTTAGTTTTTTGTGAGAAAAATTGTTTCAGGTGTCTTGGAATAAGTAATAAAATCAGTTTTTGGCGGGATTTTAGTCTGTCATGTAGTGGGTTTTATATTTTATTCATAATCTTGTATTTATTTGACTCTATATTTTGTAAATTTGGTGGTATTTTAGGTAATATAGTTAGTTTATTGTGCATAAGTGAAGTGAATGGACAATAATACCACGGAGCATGAAATTTTCAGATGCCACAAAAACTCCCTAGAAGGTACTAACAAGGGATCCACCATCTTGTTAGAATATTGACTCAAACGACGCTTAATATTGAAATGATATTACGACGCTTGTAATATTATTAACTACACGACAATAGCAGTAATAATCTGAAAGATTAATTGCCAAAAATAAAGTAAAAGAAAGTAATAAAATATATTTCAATCAATTTTAGAATCGTCCGTCTGTTAATTTTTTTAAACTTTATTTTTGGCAACCACTCTTTCAGATTATGACTGCCATTGTCGTGTAGTTAATACTATTACAAGCATCGTGTGATTATTTCAATGTTCCAACAAGATGGTGGCTTCTTTGTTAGAACCTTCCAGGGAGTTTTTGTGGCATCTCAGAATTTCATGCTCCATGTTATTATTTTCCATTCACTTCAGTTATGCACTATAAACTAACTATATTACGTAAACGTACCAAATTTACAAAATATAGAGTCTAATAACACAAGATTATGAATAAAATATAAAATCCACTACATGACAAACTAAAATCCCGCCAAAAATTCCGTCTGTCTACTTGTATGAGTACAGATCACTACTAAAGTACTGCGTTCATGATAACACCTTTTCAAGAAAACCATAAAACATGTCTTCAAGTAACATTTAGTCTTTGTTTCATTAGAATCGGTAGACTCTATCCAAAGTTATTGTAATTTTAATGACGACGCGGCGTAAGTACAAGTGAAAAGTAGATAAGTAAATGGACTTAATACATTCAGATGATATTATATGTTACTGTTTTTTTTTAATATTAGGTTCGACGTAGATGGAGTCGTGGGCAAAGCTAGTAGTAGCTTTATATAAATATACAGAAACAAAACAGTTGAGTACATCAAAATCCACTGCTCTGGTGGCATTAACTTTATTGTTATATATTTTTTTAGTTGCTTTTTCTTAATACGAGTACTCGTCCAGTGGTCGAATAATAACCATGGGGGCAAAAATCGTTCCAATTGTTTTATTGATAACACTAAAGCTCGTAAATAGCTACAAAAAAAATAATAACGTCGAAAATCGACTTACAAACAGAGGAGGGAGACATTGTTCATAACCGTTTCCTTGCTGCCTACTTTATGTAGTACTAAATTCTGCCTGCGACTTCGTCTGCTTGGAATAGTTACTTTAGGTTTACGCTGACACGCAGCGGAAGCTCTCAAAAGGAAAAAAAAACAATTTTGAAACATTCTTCATTCCTGCTCTTCTTCTACTAGTTTTAGCATTATGATATAAATATAGCCTATAGCCTTCTTCGATAAATGACCTTTTTAAAATCGGACCAGTAGTTCCTGAGGTTAGCGCGTTCAACCAAATTAGTTCGTGATTCAAATTAAAGTAACTTATGATAGAGTGGACGGATTTTAATGAAACAACACTAAATTATTTCCGAGGAAATGCTTTATGATTTTCTGGTGAGGCTTTATTGTGGATCCAGTATTTTAGCAGTGATGCGTGTTCATGCAAACAGACAGACATTTCTAAAAATAATTGAAATGTATTCTATTACTTATTCCTGGATACCTGAAAAAAGTTCTGTCACGAAAATTGAAAAAGTACAGACACGCTAGATTTACGTTCTTATTATATGTATAGATAGATTAAGACTTTGTCGATGTCAATTTAAACGATTAGTAAATACAAAAAAAGTAATGGACCTGGATCACGACCCCAGTGCGGCGAGTTAAACTGTACGTAGGTGTGAAGTTGCAGTAAGAGCCTACGCTGCAGTAACCAAGCGACGCACCGAGCGAGCCGCGCCGAGCCCCCCGCTGCGCCCCCCGTCGCGCCCCGCGACACGTACCAAAGCGGCGCCGGCAACGAGAACTCGCTCAACATCTACAAGCACACACTAGTACACTTACCCCACAACTAATCGATAAATTAAACCGGTAATATAAACCGATAACATCGGTAATATAATCCGATAACTTGGATAATATAAACCTAACATCGACAATATAAATCGATAATATCGATAATATAATCCGATAACATCGATAATATAAACCGATAACAACGATGCTATAAACCAATAACATTGATAATATAAACCTAACATCGATGAGATAAAACAGTAATATTATAACGACATTTAAGTGACCGTTCAAGTATTACGTAAGCAGATTTTTTGTAATTTCAGCAAAAGTAAGCTATGTTAATGCCTCCCCCCCACCCTCCATACTTACGTGAATACAGTCAAAACCGGATATAACGACATTGAGGGGACCAGAAAATTCGGACGTTATTGTTATAAGCAATACATATACAAGTACAACTACATAATTATATTTTCATAGGTATCTATCTATCTAGTATAGGTATAGGTTATGTATATGACCTTGTTTTCAAATGAAATATCAAAAAAGAAATAAAAATGTTTATTAAGAAATAATTGGAATACAAAATGCATGAGTATCATCAGTATTAAACTGGTCGTTAAAGGCAAATTTTTTTTACAAAACTGTTATATCAGTTAGCGCACTAAACAATATGTGTGAATTATTAAAGGTCAAATGACCAGGAAGAGGTTCGGATAGGGTGGGAGAAAGTGCGTAGGCCTAAATAATCCTTTAATGCTAAGTAATAAGATCTAAAATCGTTCGTATTATTTGGTTTTGCTGGGCTTAGTAAACGGGTAGTCGTTATAGTAGATAAATATCGATAACGATTCGTCGTTGTAAGCGGTGTGTCGCTATATCCGATGTTGTTATATGCGGTATGTTTACTAAATAGTTTACAAGAGATTCGTCCGGAACCTTACACTCTGGTTGTAATAACCGATCGGTCGTTATAATTGGTTTTCACTGTATTTATATAAGTATTGTTAAGTTTAAGGGAGCACAAAAAATTGCTTTAACACTTAAGCCCCCACTCCGTTAAAATACTTTAAACTATTTAAATAGAAACAAAAACCACCCTTAACAAAAAAGAAAAAAAAATACAATTCTAATAATGTATAAATTTAAAACCGGGCATCAAATATAGACCGAAATTGAAGATGGTGGCATACTCGGTGTTATTACAAAAAAGTTAAATACGTATTAAATACTTGCTTTAAAAAGATTTCGTACTAAATACTTCGCGCTCGCCCGAGGAAAGTTCGCGTTATACTCTTTCGAAAGTCTAACCCAACCTAACTAAAGCAGGACAAAAAGCAAGATGGCGAACATTCAGCGGGCGCGGTACATTTAAAACGTAACCTTTTTAAAGCAAGTAATCAATAAGTATTTAACTTTTTGGTAATAACACTGACTATATCAAGCAAAGGAGTTTAGTTTTCAAGTAAAACTTCAAGAACATCCTTTTAAGAGTTTCGCAGTCACTTTATAAATCAAATGTCATTCATGTCAAATGTAAATAAATCAAGATCATCTACAAGTACAATGCACAAAAATAGATTTACAACAAGCTTATAATTTTTGACTCACTTGTAATAAACATAGTCCAGGGAATTCCTTTGCAAACTCGTCGACTAGAGATGAATGTATGTGTATATTTGCACCCGGAGCTACCACATACACATTGCCTTCGCACAATGGGTAAATAACAGTCGCTTTGGCCCAGTATACGAGATGTCCTGTTAATTGGGATACCTGAAATAGTATATTTCAGTTCATATAAATAGCAGCTTTTTAGTCGCGGCTTCACAAAATATTTTGTATATGCAACGGGAACAACACTTTTTGTTGGAAGAAACCGTATGACTGTGCTACAAGGCACAACCCAAAATAAGCCTTTAATATACAAGGAGACTAATTAATTACCACCAATATTTTTACAGGATAATCATTAGTAGATTCTCATTCCAAATTAATATTATTTGACCCAATTATCTCGAGAAGCGTAAAACTGATATAAACTCATTTACGCAAAAACGAACTGGTGTAATAATAAGGAAAGCAATGAATCACATCGTGCTGTGCAGTCCCGTCCGCATCCCACACTTAGGCTCGCGCCTCGGTTCCCATTGTTCGACCGTGCGTCGTTCCCACGATATGCAGTTACGTAATGATTTACCATGAAAAAGGCCCCTTTAAACTTGTTCATTGAACCTAGGCCCGAATTTTTTACAATTAAAAGTATCGTTCCATACTTTTAAAATTTTTAGAAATTTAACTAAGGTTCTCTTTGTTGTTTATTATTATTTGTTTTGATATTATTTGATTTGATACCAAAGGATTGAAGGGTGTTAATTTTTAAACAGTTACCAGGTATATAAAAAATTACAAACCTGTTTAAATGTGAGATCAGCCTCCATAGCCAGTGTTTGCAGACTTTTTAATGGACTGTATAATTTTATTAACCTCAATAGTGCAGAACTACCATCCAAAGGTATTGAAGCTAGCAAATCATTTGGGTTAACCTAGAAATACAAATACTTGTTAAGATGTATTAAATGAAGAGATCATGACCTTTATGTACACTATATGTTTACTTTGTAAGTATGGATATTATTATGTGTAGAAAGATACATAGGAACATTCCTATCCTATCTTTATCCTTATAAAGATCTTTCCGAAGTAGTGGACGATATAAGAGTTGGCTACTGATATGAGCTAAATATTTTGTTCCCTTGTTATGATCGGATTAAACTTCATATATTCAGTACATTAGATAGCATCTCTTTGCAATTAAGTACCAGAATTAATACATAATTGCTATAAACAAATATCCAGCATGTTTATTTTTCTTTAAATAAACGAAAGAAATGTCCAAAACATTGGAAAACGTATTTAAAGTACCAGGAAAATTTGAGTAATAACAATAAGTTTAAACTTTTGTATAAAAATTTAGACTCGATAATTTAAAGATAAATTAGGTTATTAATTCATAATATTAATGTGATAATACTAGAAATATATGTACATACCAGAAGTAGCATACCATGATAAGGCCTGAGTTTTTGTAGACATTTGTCTATTGTTTCCGGTTCTATGATAAGTCCTCTATTATGAATCTGATGCGCTTTGTGCGGTAAACAGAACGACAGTAGAACCCATTTATTTATACGAACTTGTACTATACCTATAAAATGAAAAATAAACCATAACTATCTTATTAATCTATACAATATCATAAGAACGTAAATGAAACATGTTTGTACTTTATGATTCTTGTAAAAAGGTTTTTTTTTTTAATATCATATAGAAGGCAAACGAATAGGCGGATCACTTGATATTAGGCGATCACCGCCGTCAATAAACACTAGCAACACCAGAGGAGTTTCAAGTGCGTTGCCAGCCTGTATTTGGGAGGAGAATGGGGAAAGAATGAAAGGAGAGGAGAGGGAGCGGGCTCTGTTACTTCACGTCGGTTTTCTGTGAGAGGGTGGTGCTACCCCGGACGAGCCGACCCATTCATGCTGAAACTAATAATAGCTTCAGCGTGGCTCTACCACCTACAAGCTCTCCATGTTGCAGGTGTTTAAGAATAAGTAATAAAAAACTAAATTCTCGAGTAACATTACTGGATTTTTTTTTATTGAAGCACGACAAAGTGACTGCGGTAGTTGCGGTCACAACTAGTTAAACTATATAAAAAAATGATAGAGGTCTGCCGTTGTGCGCACATCACGCATAAATTACTGTAGAGATTTCGATCATTTTTTTAAATTTTGATTTATATCTACTTGGGCCATATCCAACAAAAAAATATAACGACAACTTAATTTAACATAATGCTATTTATATTTTAAGAAACTATGATTTTCATAGGAATTACACGTTCAGCGTCACGACATTTGTTTTTCTGGAGTGGATAAGGACATAAGCATAGCATGTGCAGATGTAAACAGTAAACAGATAATAACACAAATAAATGTAGTGAATAAAGTAAATTTTTGCCTTCAATATTTTTTTTTCTCAAAGAATAAAATATATTGTTAATCTAATAAGTAACATAGACATAATTATGGGTATTTAGTATTTAAATTACAATTAGTATATAAATAAAATAATATCGACAAATCGAAAGAAACGTAGTCCGGTGAAGCTGTTAAAACCTTGCTAGGTGACTAGCGTAGTCAGTTCAAGAAAAAAATATCGAAAGAAACTTTGTCACAAAAAGTTGCTGAATTATTTGATATTCTTCAGCTTTTTTTTCTCGAACCGACTACGCTATTGACCCAGCAAGGTTTTAACAGCTTCACCGGACTACTAAGGCGAGCGGTTAGGGCACTCAGCCGATTTTATTTGACAACTAGCTCAAGAGTTCACGGCACACCTCAGCTTAGGCTTTTGCCTGATACGTGCAATTCGCGACTTAATAGAGCTGACCTAAGCTAATTATTCATACATATATGAGTTGTTGGAACATATATGTGTTCCAAGCATACATATCTCAACAATTCTTATATATATTTTGTATCGAATAATTTTCTAAACTATTTCATATTCTTCAGCTGATTCCTGAGAAGACACATTTAACATTTGAGTTAGTGAATATATATATAGATATATATATCTGATGTATGGTGGTAATGATTTAATCAAATACAATTACCGTATTCTACAATTGGGTGGCTTACATCAATTTGAAATAGTGGATCAGAGTTTACACAATTTTAGTGAGTAACTCACCAGTACTGCTAAGTTCTTCAAATACACCTTTCATGGATCTTGCCAGCGAGCTCCTCTGCAGTATGAGATGAAAAGCAGACATTGGAGATCCATCCATACCATTCTCGGTATATGTTGTAGAGCTAACAGAATGCCGGAGATTTTCTTCATCATCATCATTGTCTCCATTCATTTCACTATCCAAAGCTGATACTTCATCATGGGCTGCCAACTGAAATATGTAAAATTAATTTTAACATTATCTCAATTTGAATATTCAAGACAATGGTTTCCAGAAACTGATATCCATTTTACATCTACATTTTTAAAGACCTAAATTATACTATGTAAAAATATATTTAAAACTAGCTATACCCGCAGCTCCTCACGATTTTTTTAATTGTAATAAAGAATTACAAACTTGTGAGACTATGTACAATTACAGAAATGCTCTTTAAAAACAATCCTAATTACGACACGCACGCCA
The DNA here is from genome assembly GCA_014332785.1 of Antheraea mylitta. Classification (NCBI taxonomy): domain Eukaryota; kingdom Metazoa; phylum Arthropoda; class Insecta; order Lepidoptera; family Saturniidae; genus Antheraea; species Antheraea mylitta. Next base: position 4,161,147 of record JACEII010000027.1, on the reverse strand, counting down.
CTTACAGTAGTATGTAATGTATACAATAGATATATAAATATCTAACGATGTACCTAGTGAGGTTTACCATCAGCAACATATTTGGGAGTTTAACCCACCATATAACTATTTTCGTGCTTACTTACACTGTGTAAGGAACTATGAAACAATAACTTAAAATATTATGATAAATATTTACATTTACATTACTTTGTCATTATAATTACGATTTTGTGTATATACAAAAAATAAACGCTTGTCTATTCTGCAAGAAATTGTATTATGAACCTCTTTACGTAATACGTTTATGGTCTAAAATCTATTAGGAAGACCTCTTCTATCTTCAAAGTTACTAATAATTATAATATCGAATTATAAACAATTAGTTGATAATTATTTCTCTAATTAAAAATAAATAATGAGTTGAAATCTTGCTAAATTTCATACAGACAAAGTCGCGGGTAACTGTTAGTCTAAAATAGAATAACCTCAATTACTTTTTGTAAGGTATGGTGAAAGTCCCCGGAAAATCAGACTAACCTTTTGGAGAAAGTATTGTCGGCAAAGCCACAGTTAACAGCTAGTATAAATTAAAATTGCTTGAATTACTTTTTATAAGGTCAGCTATCTGGACATGAAAGTTTTGCTAAGATCAGTCTAACTGTTTTGGAGATAGCATTGCGGGCAAAGCCACGGTTAACAACTAGTCTAAATTAAAATAGACTAAATTATTTGTTATAATGCCCACTATCTGTTAGTGAATGTTTCGTGAAAATTAGTCGAACCGTTTTCGAGATACCATTGCGGACGAAGCCACGGTTAACACTTAGTCTAATTCAAAGTAGCCTATGTCACCCGCTGTAATTTTAGCTATCTGTCAGTGAAATTCCCATCAAAATCGGTTCAGCCGTTTCGGAGATTACCCGGAACAAACAGACAGACAGACCGACAAAAAGTTTAAAAATTGCATTTTTGTTATCAGAAGCGTGTACACTTTCGTACCTAATCAGTGAAAAAATTTTATTTTGCTGTTACATACAGACACTTCATTTTTATTATATGTATAGAATAGATATGTAGCAGTCTCACCTCTATCTAGAAGCAGCCACATATTTACTATTTTTCTCTATTGAAGCAAAAAATTTACACACCATTTTCCATCCATAATTTCAAATTTTTAAATGTGCTGGGGAATTTTTCTGACAGAGATATCACACGCTGGCACGTGTTTAAAATTCATACAAAGATGGATTTCATAATCAAATGAATAATCGATAATAGTAGTAATTTGAGTAATAAAAAATTTAGTAAACTACGAATTTAAGCACACATAAAGTATAATTGGTAAAGGTACTACACCGACCTTGCTCCTCTTAAATTCGGCAGTCCAGGAATAACAATCTATAAGAGCAACTCAATTTTTTTTTTTTTTCAATATAAGGCACCAAATACTTCTGCTGTAATCCACCAAATACTGAGGCCAGTCAATAGCTATCTATGTACAAGCAGTATAAAGGACCAGTCTCAGACTATTTAAAATATGTTACCGGTTTTAGCATTTAATCACAATCTCATATGATTTTAAATGGTTAATATTAAACATGCTCAACCTAGCTTTCAAATGCAACTGTCGAAACACACTAGCAAGTGCTTCGACTGGTTTTGAACTGGAGCATGGTTGTTAACCAGGTGGGCTTAGGAAAAGCCTTATCACCAGGTAAAATTATATGATAATGCGTAAGGTATAATGAGTTGCTGTTATCAAAGATTGAGTTGAAACATACACTGTATCAGGATGTATATCCTTCATACCAGACAATGGAAATGCAAGCATCACCACTTTACGGCAACAGGTGTAGAGATTGTACTCATATAGGAATGATTGAAAAGCTACATAGAAAGCTTATGTTGTTGACAATTATATTAAGCATTGTGTGTAAAGTAGATGTTGGAATTTTAATTTGTAACAATAGATTTAATACTTATGTATGTGGAATTTACAATAGATTACCAAGCACACAGTCCTGGCACTAAGAAAAAAGATCTATACCCACAACATATTTTACACAATTATATCAGGACCAAATTGAATTACTTTGATAATTTTTAGTAATGGTTAATCAAATTACATTGGTTATCAATATAACATTAGAGTAAGTAGAATAAGGGTTGTATTAATTTTTGAGAATTACCATAATTTTCATTTCTTCTGTCAGATATGAACATCTTTTCTCTTCATGTCTAAGAGCTTTACCCAGTCTTTTGCTCAAATCATAGTAACATTTGACTGCAAAGAAAATTGTACTTATGATGAAAATAAAAACAGGCTGTGTAGATCATAGAATTGCTCATTCTAATTTCTTATTATACTTTTCAAGAACTTTCTCTCTTATATCAGTTTAATAATGCAATCATAACTATGTAATTTTTGTGGATAGCATTTGCCTTATGTTTCACAACATTAATAACCTTCCATGTCTTGGTGCAGGTAAAAAAATTTAAAGATAACCTTCCAAGCATTGTGTTGTGGAATGTTCAGAATCAGATCAATAGTTAGAGACTACCTCCCACAAATAAATAAATATAGAACTAAATATATAGAAGTATAAATCCAGTCATTAAGTAACACTCATTAAACTCAACATCCAATCTGCTTTCATCTCTATGTGACACTATAAACTTATGTTCACATATTTTATTATTATAATTATTGTGCATGGTGTGTTAATGATACAATTTATTAGCTGACCTTTCTTTACCCATTTTATTGTATCTATACAATGTACCAAGGTAAGGTTTTGGTTTATAGGTGAGTTTGTGTTGATAATAAAATTATACAATGTATTAAAGGGAGGTTTTGGTTTTTAAGTAAGTGTTGATTTGATAATAAAATGTGTAAAGAAAGATCAGCTAACAGATTGTATCATTAACACACCATGGTTACAGCCATAATAAAATTCCCACAAATTGATAAATGAAGGTTGCTTTCATCGATATTAAAAAAACGCAAATATATGAACCCAACCCAAATTTTTCAATAAATTCATAATGGTTTTACCAGTTTGCTGTGTAAACTCATTACCTCCATATTATTGATTTATAGTACTTATTCTATCTAACCCAAAAATAAGAAAAATGATGTAAAAGAGGTAGCCAATAAAAGAGACTCCAATATCAGCCAAAACTTTCTACCAGTAATCATTACAATAAAAGTAAATTAAAAATGAAAGAAATACTTATAAACTTACCGATAGAGTGACTAGCAGATGCCTGAAGTGCGAACACAATATTTATAAGAATCATAGCAGCTGTATCATCCTTGTTAGTTCTGTAAGGCAAGAGTGTGGGGTGTCCAACAAATCTAACATCATTTACTTTCAGCTCAAATTTTCTGTTGCAAAGTTCTGCTTTTACCGCAAATAATGTTGACAGCATTTCATCTGTAAAGCCACTTAGCTGACCTGTGACAATTATTTTTAAATGTTTAAAATACACATCTATACAAATTTATTATTTTCTGACATTTAATATTTGCATTTTTATCAAGTTCTTAATTTTTTGATAGTAGAGGTCACGTGAAATACTATATTTAATTGGTGACAGGAGCATATTGGTGATGTTTTGTGAGGAATAACACTGAGAAAATAAATTATTGACATGACTCATTACCAAAAAGTTATGAACATGTAAGTAAATAACCAAAGCAGTTATATATTATCCTATATATGCCCACTAAAATCTCCAAAAAAATATACTTTTTATTTTATATAGTGTATACAAGTACAATATATACAGATTAAAGATTACTATCAATAAATTTATTACATTGATTTCTTTTTCAACATATTGTTATATAAACTAAGGGTGTAAGGGGTGTCGAGTAACATCTTAAGACTTGAGGGGTGTAAGGGGTATCGAGTAACATCTTAAGACTTGCCACCCAAGCCAACCTCACCTGCACGTGGTGCACCCTGCTGATCAACGAACGAGGCAATGGCGATAGCGGGGTGGTAGGGTTTTACAGCCCGATTGGGTCGCAACCACCATGTACATGGCGAAAAAGTCCGTCATAGTGACTCGCTTTTGCGCGTCGCGTTTCGGAATCAGCCTGTGCATATCCAGTACCGGGTGACTTTCGTCATTATGGCCGGCATGACAGCGGCGACCGACGATGGATGATCTGTCACTCTGTGGTCACCACTGTTTTTGGATTGTACTATGCTTACCATCTGGCATAGTGCAGTCACTTTGTCATGCTTCAATAAAAAAAAAAAAAACTAATCCAATCTGAAAAATATAGATCTAAAATGCAAAAGTTACATACATGATTCTAATTAATCATTTAAAAAAATAATTAATGATTTCTGACCTACAGTAACAATCATCATCATTATTTAAAACAAAACTTGATTTAAATACAACATTGGTTTAGATAAAATAACAATAAAAATCAGTGTTTTTTCACCAAAACAAATCAGTATGGAAATAATTAACCTAAACACCTGACATAGATTAAAATAGTCTGTTTTCTATAAGATATTTTTCTTCTTTTATAATTATCATCTACTAGCTTTTGCCAGTGACTTTGTCCACATGGAATAGTTACTTTGGGCTAACGCTAACGTTAACTTTCGAGTTTTTATGTAGAAGGTGAAAATATGTTTAAATAACATGCATATTAACCCCTGATTTTTAAACATTCTTCATTGATACTAGGCTCTTATTGATCTTAGTGTGATGATATATACACATAGCTTTCCTCCATAAATTAGCTTTCTAACACTTAAAGAATTCTTCAAATCGGACCAGTAGTTCCTGAAATTAGCATGTTCAAACAAATAAACTCTTCAGCATTATAATATTAGTATAGATTTTCCAAAATATACAGTATCATTGTGTTTAAATTTAAAAAAAAAAAAAACATAGTAATAAATTCAGATCATTCAAAATATTTATGTACTGTTACTATTTTAGCATTCCCACATATCTATCTAAAATAAATTATATTAACATCTTTATTTCTAAATATTATAGTGGACGCTACTTTGCACTTCCGCTAGGAATAGTTAGACGTAATGGTGGTCAATCAATTCCTAGTGGAAGTGCAAAGTAGCGTCCACTATAATATTTAATTATGGATTTCCGCAAAGTAACGCCTTCTTCAATCAACTTTCTTTATTTCTTAAAAATCCTTTCTTTTTATCTAAAATCCTTCACAAAATATTAGGCCTAACCCTAACAATAATAGCCCCAAATTAAACAATGCTTGTCTCATGAAAGCCTAATACCTCATTACAGATTAGGATAATATAATTCTGACTTACCTTTACAAATATTTGAAGTTTGTGACTGAGGATTTTGGAGTAAGTCTTCTGTAGTATATATAGCATAAGGATTGTGTCTTCCACATTTCTTTTGTTTATTCTCATTCTTATTCTCAGTTACAAAAGGATATCTAAACAATAATCTATCACCTTTGCTATCGGATTTTACAAAAAATATGTTTAAAGGGTTGACTTCCATGATTTAACACTGCGCAGGGATGAGCGAACAAAAAAGAAATTTATGAGTGAATGTTATTGGTAAACAACGTGTCAGAAACTATATAATAGGGAGATAGACAAGCCAAGACATACATAGTTGCGAAGGAGTAACAAATTTAGTCTATCCTAAATTACATGGATAAAAACTGAAGTATTTTCGAGTGTATTGTAGATATATTAGGTGTATTTTAGATCATTTTAGATATCTTACATATACACGCACATACACCTTCCATATACTTATAAAGCAGATACAAACAAGCCAGCATTGCTAATGTCAATTTTCAAATTCCCCAAATATACATGTCATATATTCAAATGTAATAATGACTTCACACACATATATATATGTATATAGTTGTAATAAAGACAGAAATACCAATTATATGGCTTTATTTAGCAAGACTTTAGGATAGTTTTACATTTTGTAAAAACATGACCATGAAAGACAATTATTTTTTTGGGGCGTGTTCGATGTGAAATTATGATAAAATCAAAGACTGACTTTGCAACCGAAACTTTTAATGTCCACTTTTGTCGAGGAAAATTTTGTATCTATTTAGTGACAACGAATATGTCGTTGTATTTTGAAAAAGGCTAGAGACAATGTTCTATGGCCAGTACGCTACACTACCCCCCTACGGAATAAAGAAAGCCCAGTATAAAAACATTTACAAAGTATGACGTTATACACATATTTACATTTAGTTTAAAAAAGTAAAGCATACAGAAATAGACTTAGAGTTACAACAAATTGACAATATAAAACATCAAGTTACAACGTCTTAAAAAAATAATAACTATAATACAACTATATACATAAAAGTTCTTTACAAATCTAGCGTCGGTTTAAATTTGACACGACGTCCAGATCGAGTAACGTAGGGTGACGGTAATAGATTGTCTGTAGGTGGCTTGAGGATAGGAGGAACGGATGTGACTGGTGAAGATGGTGGAACTAAGGGTCGAGGAGTAACTTCCGAGAAGAAAGCAGGTTTGACGCGATCGATACTAACAACCACTTTCTTACCCTTAATGTCCAAAATGAGCGTTTTGTTGTCACTGGACCGTTCAAGAACCTGAAATGGTCCAGTATAAGGCGGCTGAAGAGGGCGTCGAACAGCGTCATCACGCAAGTATACATGTGTAGCTGTTGATATGTCCTTGAATAAGAACGACTTTTGGTTACCATGGCGAGATGTCGGTACTGGTCGAATGTTCGAAATATGTGTACGCATCCTAACGACCAAATCAGCTGGATCTTCACCAATAGGGTTCTGAGGTGCAACAAGTAGTTCTCCTGGGAGTCTCAATGTTTCACCGTACATGAGCTCGGCGGCAGTACACTTAAGGTCCTCCTTAAAAGCGGAGCGCATGCCTAAAAGTACAAATGGTAGAGCGTTCAACCAGGACTGTTCATGACACATTAAAGAGGCCTTAAGTTGCCTATGTACGCGCTCTATCATACCATTTGCCTGTGGGTGATATGCGGTTGTCCTTTGTCGTTTAGTGGCAAAAGTGATGAGGAGTCTGCGGAATAGGTCAGACTCAAATTGAGTACCCTGGTCGGTCGTGATACAGAGTGGTATACCGAATCTAGAGATCCATTCTCTAGTAAAAGTTTCTACCACTTCTTCTGCGGTTATAGAACGCGTTGGCCATACTTCTGGCCACCTCGTTACCCTGTCTATTGCTGTTAAGCAATAGCGATAACCATCGCAAAGAGGCAGTGGTCCTATGATATCCAAATGGACATGAAGGAATCGACCAGATGGGGTTTTAAAATTACTAAGGGGAGCGGTATTATGCCTGGAGACTTTACTGCGTTGGCAGGCAGGACACGCTCGCGACCACTCACGACATTCTTTATTAACGGATGGCCAAACATACCGCTCGGTGACAAGGCGGGTGGTAGCTCGTGCGCCGGGATGGCTCAAATTATGCAGCTTATTGAAGACAACCCGCCGCAGTTCTGGAGTCACATAAGGACGCGGCCTATCTGTGGAAACATCACAGAATAGAGAAATGCCAGTACCAGGAATATTAATTTTGGTAAGTTTAAGGCTTGAACCGTTTTTCAATAAATTTTGAAGTTCTTCATCAGTGCCTTGAGAACGTGCTAAGGTTTCATATTCTTGTTCTAATGAAATTGCCTCAATTCGTGACATGGCATCAGCAATAAGGTTTTCAGAACCTTTAATGTACTGAATGTCAGTTGTGAATTGACTGATGAAAGATAGTTGGTTCAGCTGTGCAGGAGGAAGCTTCTCTCGTCTTTGTACAAAAGCGTATAAAAGAGGTTTGTGATCTGTGAAAATGGTTGCATTGCTAACTTCTAAAATATAACGAAAGTGTTGTACACTTTCGTATATTGCTAATAGCTCTCGATAATAAGCAGGCCACTGGGATTGTTTGGAAGTCAATTTTTTACTGAAAAAAGCTAAAGGATGCCATTGACCATTGACTTGTTGCTGCAAACATGATCCCACGTGAATGCTAGAAGTATCTGTGAACAGACCGAGAGGTGCATCGTTAATTGGATGTTGAAGTAAAGTTACCTTTGAAAGACTAGTTTTACAGGCTTCAAAATGCTCCAACAGCTTGGGCGTCCATAAAAATGGTTTTGCGCCTTTACTGTTGGTGGCGACTACTGCGTCAATGAGTGGTGCTTGAAATTTTGTAGCATGAGGTATGAAGCCGCGATAAAAATTTAACATACCGAGATAACGTCGGACTCCACTAATAGTTTTAGGCGGCGAGTAATTCAGTAAAGCTTGTACTCGATCCTGAGGAGGGCGAGTTCCTTCTGAGTTAATGGTGTGACCTAGAAAAACTACTTCGTGGGCACCAAACACACACTTTGATGCGTTCACTATGACGCCATAATCTTGTAGGCGTTTGAACAAGATTCTGAGATGGTCTTTGTGCAGGGATTCGGTCTCAGAAAATACGAGGATATCGTCCACCTAAGGGAAAACAAAATCCAATCCCTGTGTGACCTCATCAATAAATCTTTGGAACGTTTGTCCAGCGTTGCGTAAACCAAAGGTCATATAAGGGAATTCAAAGAGGCCAAATGGTGTAACAATGGCGGTTTTCGGGATATCCTCATGGTATACTGGAATCTGTTGATACGCCTTTACCAGGTCGATGGTACTAAAAATTTTCGAACCTACTAGATTGTGGCTAAAATCATTAATATGTCGGACAGGATAGCGATCAGGTATAGTTCGCGCATTTAGGGCGCGATAATCGCCGCAAGGACGCCAAGAAAGGTCTTTCTTGACCGTCATGTGAAGTGGAGAAGATCAAGCACTTAGAGACGGGCGGGCAATGCCGTTCCGTACCATGCTTTCAAATTCGCTCTTGGCAGCAGTAAGTTTCTGAGGAGCTAACCGACGAGGTCGACATGATACTGGAGGCCCGTCTGTAATCCGGATATGGTGGACTGTGTTGTGTTTATGAAAGCGAGGAAGACCGGGAGGTCGAAAAATGTCTGGAAATTCGGCAAGCACTTGTGCAAATGCAGAATCTGAGGGACCTATTGCCTTAACGCTAGAATGTTCAATAATGGCTGTGGAAGCGTTTGCCGATAGACCAGTCTTACCATCCTCTATCCTCTTGTTGTGACAGTTTGGCAAAAGGTGGTAGTGTGCCAAAAAATCTGCGCCAATAATGGCAGTACTGACATCTGCGACTACAAATTCCCATCTAAAATCACGGCGTAGTCCCAAGTCGAGTCGGAGAGTGACGGTGCCAAAAGTTTTAATTGAGCTGCCGTTAGCGGCACTGAGCTCCCAGTTAGACGGGTTTCTTTTTTCTCGTAACTAGCTATAAGGGAAACAGCATAGGTCAGACCCCGTATCGACTAGGAACCTATATTTCGTAACCCTATCCGTTACAAACAAGCGGCGGTTCTTATGATCTAATGAACAGCAATCAGTGTCCGTCGTCACTGATTGCTGCTTGGGTTCTTCTTCAGTCCACTCGCAAGGAACAATGCATTTGTTCGCCTTTTTACCGAATTTGTTGTGATACCAACATCGTGGCGCAGGTGTATGGTGTCGTCTTCTGCTGGAAGAGAGGCTACGGGATGCACGTTGTTTTTGGTTTTTTAGGGACGCTATTTCATGTGTAAGTTGCTGCACCATTTCTCTAAGCGAAGCCAATTGCATTGCTGGTGAGTCCATATTGTAGACGGTTGATGGTTCAAGCTGAGATACAGTCCTCGTTCGTTTCCTTGTTGAGTTGTTGTGAGTTATTTCTACTACACGTTCAGAGAAGGAAAGATCTCACTGTTGTGTTTGAAGTGGATGAGTCACGGGTCATGCAGGGGCCCTTTCCTCTGCGTAGTTGGCCGTCGTGAAATTTGTCAGTGCAATGTTGAAGTCACCGTTGTATAGGGCCTCGCCGTTCGGTTGTGAAAATTGTGATTACCCGATAATGTTTGAGCCTCAATCACATGCGTCGGAGGTCACCAATTTTGGGGCGTGTTCGATGTGAAATTATGATAAAATCAAAGACTGACTTTGCAACCGAAACTTTTAATGTCCACTTTTATCGAGGAAAATTTTGTATCTATTTAGTGACAACGAATATGTCGTTGTATTTTGAAAAAGGCTAGAGGCAATGTTCTATGGCCAGTACGCTACAACTTGTCAATGACAATTGACCATAGTACATAACAATAGTATAAGACGTATTGTATATAAATGATTGCACTATTGTATCTTACAGTTTGTTAGTTTATACTGTATAAGTTTGACACTTGAAAAATATCTTATTAAATATGACTTGACGATATTTTTTTTTCGAACTGACTACGATATTGACCTAGTAAGGTCTTAACAGCTTCACCGGACTGCTAACTGACGATGTACCCCGAGCTGCAAACACGCCAAGCCTATGGGGCTTGGTTCTTAAGTGAAATAGTAAAAACAATTATGTGGATAGCGATATTAAAAGTTGAGATAATTTTTAAGAAGAGTAGAGTAAGGTAAGGAGTAATGCCTCATACAGGTATTCACTCAGGAAAGTGTCTACCGAAATTTTATATCAAATAAAAATTGCATAATTGTCAAAACGGTAAAAAGTATCATGAAAATAATTCAGTGGTTCAATGTGTCTTCAGTGGGTTCCTAACACAGTTTATTCCTGTGTTTTCTTCACTTCACTTTCTTTATATAATTTAACAACAAGGTGCGACTGTACTACAATACGAACCAATCATTTTTGACGTGATATCGTCTTATAATGGAATGAACGCCGGCTACGTGCATGACTACTCTGTGTGCATGACTCCTTGTCGCGTTCCATCTGAGACAAGCATGCAAGCGAGAGCGCGGAACAAGTGAGTGAGTGGTGCGATTAGACTAAGAGTTCGGCTTGTGACGCATCTATTTCTCTTCCACTCCATTGGTCGATACGTTCGAGTCGTTATCGAGTAAAATAATCGTCTGTAAACCGACTTTCCAGACAACAAATTTTATACAGTTTTTTCTCTCAATACATTCACCCTTCACTTTATTGTCTATAATTTTTATCATCATCATCATCATCATCATTGCCCTTATCCCACTTAAGTAGGGTCGGCACAACATGTTTTCTTTTTCCATTCTCTCCTGTCAGATGTCGTCTCAGTATTCACACCTTTTACAGACATATGGTTTTTCACACAGTCCATCCATACCTTTTTCGGTCTCACTCTACTCGTATATCCGTCCACTATCATACTCAACACTTTTCTAGTTACATGGTTTTTATCACTCCTCATGACATGTCCATACCATGCTAACCGATTACTCCACAACTTGTCTCTCATTTTTATCATTAATGTTAATTTTATCACTAATTTTCCTGATTTGCCTTGTATCCAGAAAAAAAATCACAGTAATCTAGATCCTGTGTAGTTTATAAATCGTTAATTTTGGTGAAAAAAAAATCGATATTAATTTATACATAGATGAATTTCTTAATTGTGAAAAAATAATTCCTACAATCCCCGCATATTAACAATTCACACAATATCTCAAATTGAATTAATATTTCCCTCTATCTGAGGAATTCTCTACAAATTGACAACAATGGAACATGTCACAGAAAATATTTAGATTACGTCAAATTGGAGAAGGTGGGATATCTTTTGTTATTGGTGGATGTTTGCTCTTTAATCACAAGTTTTTATTAAATTTGTAAATTGTTAACAGAACCACCGGATACAGTATTATTATCGACTTATTTTGTTTTTACATGATCTTAATACAGAATAAGTAATATTTATGCAATATGAATAATTTTATACAATTTCGTTTTAGTTCGTTGAAGCTATTAAGACCTTGCTAAGTCAATAGCGTAGTAAGTTCGAGGAAAAAAAATCAATTTCGTTTCATATTTATCTTCCATTGTGTATGTTGCAGTGTTGTACACAGGTGTTGTAACACTATTCGTTTTGTCTGTGGTTCTTATGCTACATCTCTAGTATTGTATACTGTAATTGACGCAGGTTGTCAAAGTGTGAGAATTATTTTCGCCAAATTATAAAATGGCTAATAAAAATGAGAGTACTTCAAAAGTAAATCCAGAAAAAGTTCGCCTCGAAACAGACCAAGGTATTGTGGAGAGTGAAGAAAGAAAATGGGGTATGCCGCTGAAGGAAGTATATAAACATGGACTCTCATTTTACAAAGGTAAATTTCAGATACTGTCCACGTAATATTGTATAAAGTAAATACACTTTTATATAGACTTTAGTATGTTATAAGACGTTGGTCTTTGGATTATTTCATAGCAAGAAATTCCAGTTATTGCTTGAGAGATTTGCTTGAACACGGCTACCTTGTTTACTCCTATAATAAACCTAATTTTTCATGTACTCGAACTTGAAAGATATTATCAGTATATAGATTACTACAACAAAAACTTATGACTGTTCTATTGATAATCAAAGTGTACATGGAATTGTATGATTGTATTTCACAATTGTAGTGAGATATGTACAATGAATTATATTATACTAATTTTAACCTGCATTGATTTGATTGTCTTAAGAATGTTAGAACTTTTTTCTATTTTGAAAAATGAATATTTTTTTACAAAATTGGTGTTGATAAAAATTGAGAATATGTTAACATATAGATATAATAAGTTGATACCAAGAAATTAACAAATTATTTTATGTACAAAAATTTTATGTAAAAAATTATTGAAAACGAAAATATACTTTGTTTACAAAATTTCGTATTGAACAATGTTATCTGTTTATTGTCCCTTCCCTTGTATATGAGCACTTATATTTAATATTTTAAATTTAGAAGTGAGAGCAGAAAGAAGTAAAAGTAAAAAAAAAAATATTGCAATATATCCCATACCCTGCATAATGGCTCTCTGCTATTTTAATTCTATACATTTCTTTTTTGTCTTTAACATATGTATTCTTTTTCTGCAGACTGTTGGTCCACACCTCTTTTTAGGGTTATTAACCTTATTAATCTAGTTAATATTATTCTACATGTGAGCAACTATTGTTATTCTAGTGAACTATTAAATATTTTAAGTTTACTGCTGTGCATTACATTGATTTTGTTTACATTATACTATATTACCTATCTGTCATAGAGATAATCTTCTTTATGTTGGCTTCATACATACACACACATCAACATTTGTATTACACAACATAATAAATTAGAAAAAAAATATCTTCAAATTATTGGTTTTGATCTTGAGATCCTTATATAATTATGTATAATATATCCATATTATGTTACAGGAGGGTTTTACTGCATAAAATTATGTGTGTATTATCATATTTAATTACTTTTATTTAATTGAGTAATCTTGAATATAGTTATATGATTTCCATTCTCAACATATTTCTTCAAAATATGATGCAAATCATCAGCCACACCACAATGTGAAATTACTCAATAATCCTTCTTATATGTGTATAAATTTATTTTATGGAATGTATTCTAAATGAAGTGGGATAGATACTATCAAATCAGATCTATTTAATAATCAGTGAAATGATCCATCAATATAAAATCAATAGTAAATACTAATATACCAGATTTCATTTTCTAAAGATCTCTTATAAAAATACCCCTTCCATTTATCTTTACAGTAAGAGTTCAGACAAACACTGAGTATAAGATTATTAAATAAAATTAGTATTCATATTATTAAGTTTATCTGCATGATTGAAATCACCATAATTTACAGATAAAGAGGGAAAGGCTATTCACCTCAGTTATGAAGATAGATTGAAACTAGTCGCTTATACTCAACAAACATTACATGGACCCTTTGATCCAAAATCAGTTCCACCATTAGGTGTATTAGATATGATTGGTAAGGACAGACGGGCTGCATGGCAAGCACTCGGCCAAATGTCACAAGTACAAGCTATGGCTGGTTTTGTACATACATTGGACAGGTAATATAATTAAATATTGTTAGTTGCTGTTAACTGGTTTCATTCCTAGATTGTAAATTATTATTGAAAATGCACATATTTTTGCATTGCATAATAAATATGATTTATCAAAATTATGATCCAACTATAACACCTATTTATATAACCACATGGTGCATTGATTAATGGTACTTTATATACTTGAAAATTATGCTTTTTTTGTAAATAGTAATATAATAGAAGAGCTGTTTCCGTGACTTCGTAGGCATGTAATACTTACTTTGGGCTAATGCTAACATGCAGTGAAAGCTCTCAAAAGAAGAAAACTCTGATTTTGAAACATTCTTCATTGGTGCTATGCTGAATTGATTAGCTATGAGATTAGCTTGTTCAGTTAAACAAACTAACTTTTTTTTTATCTCAAACTGACTATGGTATTGACCTAGCAAGATATTAACAGCTTCACCTGACTACTAAAGCGAGCGCTCAAGGCACTCAACCAATTTTATTTTACGGACTAGCTCAAAAGTGCATGGAAAATCTTGGCTTGGGCTGTTGCCTGATTGATACAATTCACAACCTAACTGAGTTAATTTAGGCTAAGCTACATATTCATATTTATTTGATTTATTGAAATATGTGTACCAAGCATTCCAACCTCAATAACTCTTATATGTATTTTTTGTCAGATAATTTTCTAAGCTATTTCAGTTCGACAAACAAACCTTCAGCTTTATAATATTAATATAGATAATAAATAGCCTGTGACATGAGATAAATCTTCAGTAAAATTGCTTGTCATTTTTTTTTCAAACTGACTACACTATTGATCCAGCAAAGTCTTAAGGGCTTCACTGGACTACTAAGGAGAGTGTTTGCGGCACTCAGCCGATTCTATTCGAGCAACTAGCTCAAGGGTGCACGGCACACCTCGACTTGGGCTGTTGCCTGATACATGCAATTCGCAATCTATCTGACCTGTTCTAAGCGAACTATTCATACATATATGTGTACCAAGCATACATACCTCAACAATTCTTATATATATTTTGTATCTATAATTTGTTAATTTTAATATTTATATAATTTGTATGATACAAGTATATTGTGGATTATATTTACCACAAGGCACTATTTATAATGAATTGTGTATCTAGTAATAAAAGTGAACAAGAATTCCAAGGCTAATCTATAAATTTATTATTGTGTAAAATTAGTTGAGTTTAAGGAATCTAATTTGTAAAATACAATTTTTGTATTGATTCTAGTTATTGTGATTTTCAGATTGTGTCCATTATTTAAAACCTACTTAGAGGCAATTCAAAAGGATTTAGAAGATAAAAGGCAACAAGAGTAAGCAGCAACTTTTGATGTATTTAAACATTATGTGGCTTTCCATCACCTTTATTAATTTTATTATTACTTTAATATAACAGATTGAAAAGAATAGAGGAAGAGAGGGCACATGCAGAGCTTCAGAACAGAGTCATGCTTGAAAAACAAAAACAACAGAGTAATAGATTATCCGAGGAACAACAAGTGTATGTTATCAAATTTCAGAAGTTTTATACTTATCTATAGTTATACATGATTCTTGCTGTAATAGGCAATAATTTTAAGAATACATATGGACAACCTTATCATTGTATTATTTCTATTAATAATATTAAATTTAAAATCTCTCTTCATGACTTAAAATACATAAAGTTTTGTGATGCTTAGTCTACAAATGTTAGTATATTGAAATTATAGTAGAATACTAATATTAAGGTCTATTAATCTCTCTCTCTTCTCTCTTGGGATACTATGTCCCCAAACTGTCAGGGCAGAGAGCAGACACAATGCTTCTCCATTCTGTTTTATTGATGGCTTGGAGGTATATTAATACCACCTTGTAAATATTTCAATATAAATCAAAATAATCCCTCCTCTCAATCGTTTATTGTAGACTAATTGATAGATTATTGACAGTCTTTAGTCTACATTTACAAATATCAAAATAGTGAAATTTTATTTTGATTACATTATTTTCAGGCAAAGAATAAAAGATGCTCTCAATGCACAAACCTATGAACAATTCTTACAATATGCTCAGCAACAATATCCAGGAAATTTTGACCAACAAGCTATCTTAATCAGACAATTGCAAGATCAACATTACCAACAATATATACAGCAGCTTGCAGTCGATCAAAGATTTGCTACTGCAAATACAAACGATGAACTTAATGATAGAGAAAATGATAATGCTAATAAAAAAGACGAAATTATTAAGGATTGTAATTTGAATGATACTGAAGCAGTCACAGCAGTGGACAATAAGTATGTATTCAATTGTAATATTTTTTATTATGAGATCCACATGTAATGTGTGTAATTGATTGAATGTTTGTAAAGCAGATTGCAACTACATTATAATTTAATTTTCAAGAACATAAACGCAGTAAAGTAATTGTAGCAGTGAATACAATTTTAATATCTAAATAAGTTTAACTAACCTGTCTACAACTTCCTCAGTGTAGAATAGTTATTTTGGGCTAACGCAGACATGCAGCAGAAGATCACGCTAAGAAGAATAGGAGTGGAATACCCATGAAAAATGATTAAAACTCGTTTTTTTTTTCATCTTGAGAGCTTCCGCTGCGTGTTAGCATTACCCCAAAGTATGTATTCCACGCGAACGAAGTCACGGGCAGAGGCTAGTAATATTAGTATAGATAAATGTGATAATATGCCTATTTAACTTCGACAGTTCAACACGCGAACATTCAGAGTAATTCTATTATAAGGCATAAATTAAAGTATGTCATGTATATACTTTTTTTTTATTAGTAAATCGGACGCGCAACTGTAGGTATGTAAAGAACCTGAAAATGACATTTTTTTTTTAATAGTTTCTATTTTATTGTTTCATCTAATACCTTTAAATGAGCAATTCTTGTATATTTTTATATTTGTATATATTCCGGATCTCGGAAACGGCGCCATCTATTTCCGTGAAACTTAGTATGTTGGTAGTTTTGGAGACAATAAATTGATCTAGCTAGATCTTATCCATAGAAAACATTTTAACTGAAGTTTCAGGCGATGAAAAAAATATAGCTAGAATATGAAAGTAAATTCCAACGCCGCTGTCGATACAAAATTAGCTCAGTTGGAAAACGGTTGCTTCGAAAATCCGTGTAACCCCAGTTCGAAGTCTTTTTTATTATTTTTTTTTGTTAAAAAATGCTAATTTTGTGAAGCAAATCAAACAGTTCATTTTAATTTAAAATAGTTTTTTAAAGACCCGAGCTAGGCTCGGTCGCCCAGGTACTAATAGTTGAATACACAAATATGAATTCTCTCACTGTGCTCAACTTCATGCTTAATTCATAGTGGCTAGCTAGGTAATAACTAATTATTGTTTTTTTTTTATTAAATCATGTTGAAAGTCCGATGGTATTTTAACATATTTTGAACAGATTACACTAGATATAAAATAGACTTTAGATAGCTTAAACAATATAAAATGAAAGAAAACAGTAACTACAATGTAAACAAAATTTAGGAGCATAAAATTAGGATCTCATGTTTAAAAATTGAGTATAAAAATTTATTCACATTAGTATGACAAATATAACACATAATACACATACCTTTGGTAATAGAAAATAGTATAAAATTCCAATGTTAATTTAGAAAATATTGTATAATCCAGATCGATGCAGACCTCAGATAAAGGGGATCCAATAGATTCAACGGAGGAATACAACGAGGAGAAGGAAGAAGATGATAGTGATGGTAATAATTTTTTTTAATGTTAATTGTAACTAATATTTTTATCCAAATATCAATATTTTACACTGATTATTGGATGTTTTATTGTATATGTTTGGCTTAAATTTATAAGTAAGTATTAATTTCACCATAATGATACCCACAAACTGACACTGTAATTGCTTTATTATCGTAATAAAGACCAGTGCAATCTTCCTAGAATTTATTAGCACTAGATTCAATCGACCTAATTTTGATGTATAACCATTAATTTTTTTATATAATGAGTTAGTAAACACGCATCTGGACTGCATAGTCCACCTGATCTTAAGTGGTTTCTGTAGCCTTTAGATACATATTGATCAATTTAGCAGAACCATAATCAGTCAGAAAGTTAAAATACCAGTGGGGTCATTATATATTTGCCAACCACAACATTTGGAATGGATTATATGGCAAAGACACTGTTGCTTTTAGCGCTATAGGTATAGCGACGCTTTTTAGTCGAACTTTGCATGGGCTGTCCCTCTCTTTAAACACAGGTTCTCCAACTCTTTAATCAAAAGATTTTGGGCTTTTTGCTTAGGCACTCTTGCTTTTTTAACACGGAGTATTCTACTCTATGCACAAACTCTTCCAGTCTTTACAGAGGCTCTCTTATTTTTTATCCACATATCTTTAACTCTTTATATAGCCTCTACCACACTTTAACCGAAAGATTTTGCACTCTTTAAATAGGCTCTTTTGCTTTTTCAACACAGAGTCTCCCACTCTTTACACAGACTCTCCAAATCTTTACACAGGCTCTCTTATTTTTTATCCACATATCTTTAACTCTTTATACAGGCTCTACCACGCTTTAACCAAAAGATTTTGCACTCTTTGCATAGGGTCTTTTTGATTAATTTTTTTATTTTATGTTGTTTATAAGGACTTTTATTCCACTAGACATATCAGCCCCAATGTTCCTCCCCAATCTTTCTAGCTCTGTCATGAGAATCGCTGATGAAGTATCATTACCAGATAATACAGATTCCTAGCTTCACCCGCATAGGGTTCAGCGAAGATGCTTTGACAAATGGCTCCTTTGCTTTTTCTACACATTATCTCTCACTCTTTGTACAGACTCTTCCAATCTTCACACAGACTCTGATACTTTAAACATAGACTTTTAACTCTTTCCACAGGTTCTTCCGTTTGTAACCAGAAACACTCCCACTCTTCGCAGATTGTTTCTCCCTTTTTTTACACAGGCATTCCCGTTGTTTTACACAAACTCTCCCACTCTATAACATGAAAGTCATTATTTATTCATCTTGTTATTTTTTTATGGTTTTATTTATAACTAGCTAGACAGGCGAACATGGGCATGTGTTGATCATTAAAAAAAATTCTAAAAGTCCACCACAGCACCACCTACCGGTTCCAATTTAGATTCACTAAACTATTCTTGAATCCACCTGAATATATGCAAAAAATTTCATCAAAATCTCAGATGTTTAGGAGGAATTCAGTCACATACGCACAGCAGGATTATGTGTATAAAGATAATATTTTCTGATAGATGGATTTCCAGCAGTAGAGGAAGCTCGTATGTGGACGCGAGGTGATATAGTTCAGTTCAAGGAATCAGCTCGAGTTGGTGGTGGCCAACTTACTGTTGGTCACGGAGAGACAATCACTGTTAGAGTTCCTACACATCAAAGGGCACGGTCTATCTGCTGGGAGTTTGCAACAGACAACTATGATATAGGTATATCGCTTCAATAACATTGACTATTATAATAAGGAATAATGTAATGTAATTTTCCTTTGCAATTAATAACAAATTATTTATGAAATAATTATTCTGCTAACGGTTATCTGTTAAGCTGTTATTATCACTGGTGGTATTGTTTTATATTAATAAAAAAATCATTTTTGTTTGTAAAATAAAATGGTTTTTATGAAAACACACACGATCCATTTAAAAATCGCTAAGTATTACAGGTTTTGGATTATATTTTGAATGGAGTAAGTCACCTACAACAGAGGTTACAGTGCATGTGTCTGAAAGTGATGAAGAAGAGGATGCAGATGATGAAGCTTATGGTGAGGAAGGTATATATAAAATAAATACTCGTTTTACTTACGGACAGTTACACTTAAATGAAGTAATCTAAATAACTTGGCATTCAGTCAATATTGAAACCTGAAAATTTATATTGTTTAAGTTAGTTTTGTAAAGAAAATAACGAAAAGGTTTTGAAAGGTAAAGAAAATAAAGAAAAGGTTATGAAAGAAATAACTTATCCATATCGACGGAAGAAAAAAGAATTGTCGTAACTTGAAAAACCCAACCTTACACTAGAGCCATAAATCTATTTCAAAACTTCATTTTTTATGGGTAGTGTTAAAACTAGGCAGAAATCCAAGGTCGTACCAATGTAAAATAAATCGTAGGAAACCGAGACCCAGAACATTCGAAGTGGCATTTTTTTATACAAGAATATGGTATAAAATAATTCAGCCCAAAATGCAAGTTACGATATTTCCGCTTTCTCCCGTTTATATAATACAGGTATCTAAAGGCTAATTAACTAACAAGTCACTGAAATTTTCTACAAGTTCGTTTTAATACACATATTTACGATACTTTAACTTAATCTACAATGCTTTACCTAATTTTTTTGCTCAAATTCACTCTATTTTGCTCTTAATATATACACTCCTCCTGTGCTTGTTTTATATTTAGCTTTCATATAACTAAGTATTAATTTACAGGAATACAAGCAAATCTATTTATTATACATGTGTTTTTAATATTAAAATAAAATATCACAACCTTCGAGTTTTGTTTAAGGATTGTTTTGATATTGAAGGTCAAGTGATACCCGTGATTTTACCTAAGTTGATTATTATCTTATTAATATCCTTTATGTACAAAATATAAAAAAATTAAAGTAGGAGTATAATTTGCTTATGACATTTATTTATAAATAGTATTGTGCGCTTACACACACATCGCTTGCCCCACATATTCACAGAATGCTGAATACTAGAACTTAGGGACACTGCAATTTCTTAAAATTTAAAAACACCATGTTAAATGATGGTATAGTGATATTTTATAAGAATTGAGTTCCGTAAGAAGTAAAATGTTTATATAGAAACCAGCCTTTGCCCGCGTGGAATAGTTACTTTAGGCTAGCACTAATATGCAGAGGATGATCTCAAGAGAAAAATAAAACAGATTTTGAAACATTCTTCTTAGTGGTCGGCCCCTATTGGTCTTAGCGTGGTGATATATAGCCTATAACCTTCCCCTAAATCGGACCAGTAGAGTATTTAGCGGGACTTTAGTTTGTCATGTAGTGGATTTTATATTTTATTCATAATCTTGTGTTATTTGACTCTATATTTTGTAAATTTGGTAGTGTTTTACGTAATATAGTTAGTTTATTGTGCATAAGTGAAGTCAATGGAGAATAATACCACGGAGTATGAAATTCTGAGATACCACACAAACTTCCTGGAAGGTTCTAAGAAGGGAGCCACTATCTTGTTAGAACATTGAAATAATCACACGACGCTTGTAATATTATTAACTTGACATTAACAGGACAATGGCAGTAATAATCTGAAAGATTGGTTGCCGGAAATAAAGTAAAAAAAATTCGGACCAGTAGTTCCTGAGATTACTCCCTACAACGTCACAAACTTTACCTCTTTATAATATTAGTATAGATTTATTCAGTACTGTTTGCGTAATGCGCTCTTTTCGGCAGATCCCTGTTATTTTATTTATGTAGATATTTATGGAATTATTATTGTATTATGAAATTATTATATTATTAGTGGAACTGAAGGGGGATAGTGGAATGTCTGACCTCGAGTTGGGCAGTGAAAAACGCTCCTTGAGTCATCATCATAGACCACCTGTCAGCCTCGTAGTACCGATTTATCGACGAGATTGTCACACTGAGGTAATATTATGGTTATTAAATATAATGATTAATATATTTATTAAACAGTAATTTGCATTATTAAACGAAAATAACCTTCACATTATATTTTCTCTCTTAACTTGTACTTAATAATATTCAAGTAAACGGAATCTGTAAGATAATTAGGATAGGATATTTTAATCTACCCAACATCACATAGATTTTCGATGATCACACTCGTTTAATACCTTCATTCGATAATTTAAGTGACCTTCAAAATGAATTTGTAGCTCTATTATGTAATTATATTCATGTTTTTAATGTATCATGATTGTGCTGTGATGTTCTTATAAAAAAAGCTTTCAAAGTTACATATATTGTTGACCCGTAATTGATTTTATATTAAATATTTCTAATAATATTAGTTTTTGTGAAAGTAGTTATGCCATTATATATAGGAACTATGTATTATATTTGGATTAATTATTTTGGGCTGTATTCTCAACAATCCAGTTAATACAATAAAAAAAACATCAGTAGTTAAGACCATTAGGAGTATAAGATTTATAAACGAATACCTACCTTAATTTTATATATAAAGAACTACCAACCAAGTTGTATACTGATATGAGATGTCGGTATTTTTAAATATGAACCAGAACTTCATTCCAAATGTTGAGATTAAGGTGCCGCACAAGACTATTCCTCTCTGATTTGTTCTAGACATGTTACATCAACACATGATGCATATATTAATCATTCTAGCATTTTTGAGACAAAGTTTCTTAATGTGGCTTGCGATAGGAGTTGATTCGTAGAAATCGTCACG
>JACEII010000027.1:4089459-4138688 GCA_014332785.1 Antheraea mylitta | reverse complement strand
TATATGCGTGCGGATATCAAAATTCAAACAGACAAGCATCATGTGCTGCCTTTTATATAATCTCAATTGTAAATGTGTAAAAATTTTATTGAAAGTAATTATTTATATAAAATTTATAATTCACTTTTTACTAAACGATTATTTCTCGTGAAATATTAAATGAAACGTCTTAATGTGTTAATATTTCCTTGTCTTAATATTTCCTTTCTGTACATTAATTGCATTGAAAAAAAGCATAGAAAATAAAACATACATTACAGAAAGAGAAACACGCATGGATGAGGTCGCATAACATTTTTTTCTTACATGATGAAATTACACGAGTATAAAAATCTAAATCTCTTTATGTAGCTGAACATTATTTCACAAATATTAGTGGAAATGAGTTTTTTAATTAAAATAAAGGCTTATTGAGGACAATGTAACCTATGGTCGATAATATTATAATGTTGTCTGAACAAATAGACATCAATTAAGCACCCGATTGATCCCAAATTAACACGTGGATTAGAGTCATTCCATTTTCGCAGAGTCACTGGATCTCTGATTGTACTTTACCGGATGTATTATGGTAAAATGTTCTGAAGAACTTTTTGACATATTGCCTCTATCGATATTCCAAATTTGCATTTCCCAACGTTGCCATTCACACACTTAAAATATGATAGCGACTATCATAAGGTTCTCCAGAACCTTCATTATATGTACCTTGATGTTGTGCAATGGGTTACCTGGTACGGTATTCTCCTAGAGTTATGATATAGGTCTGTTCAAAAAGGGATTGAAACACGCACTTCAAGGCCACTGGTATTACAGTTGCCCATAGGTGACCGTAACCATTTACCACCAGATGGATCTTCTGCTTATTCCTGCCCCTTTGTGTAAAAAAGCAGGCATTTGAATAATAACATTTATCAATTTCAGGTTTACGCCGGTTCACATACATACCCGGGCGAAGGTGTATATCTTTTAAAATTTGACAACACATACAGTTTATGGCGATCCAAAACGTTGTATTACAAAGTATATTATACACAGTAAAGGAATATATCTAGAATAATTTATTATAAACATGACAAGAATATTATATAATAATATATTAATTTATTCAATGTTAAGATAATATTAACACATTTTACTACCAGTATTGCCTCGTATGGACATACAAGTATTGGTGTGAGCTTATTGTGTTAAAAAATGTATTTAAAAATTATTCTATACGCCTCACAAGAGTTATAAATTTATTTATTAATTCGTTAGTGTATAATAATTCTATTGGATACCACAGTAATAAAGTTTTTTTTTTGAATATACAATGCAAACTCTACATAGCAACACTTGGGACTGCATATTATATTACATTATTGACATTTTTTTTGCACTTTAAAGCTGTTAAATGGAAAGGTTAAATACCATCAGAAAGCTTGTAGATTATCTAACATCACAATATAATTCTTAATAGTAGAGTAATTACTATACAACATATAGGACAGAGAGTATGCTAGGCTATGTCCTATTAACTAATAAATGCACAGATGAAATATTGATATTGTTTTATTATACTATAATATGTTGCTTATTTAATCTGTGGAAAATTTAAAAATAATAAACAGTATATAGAAATAACGCTTTTTGGCTTTTTGTGTATATTTTGTGTGTATATTTATCTAACGTTTTGTCTGTGAAGCTGTTAAGACTTTGCTAGGTCAATAGTATAGTCAGATCGAGAAAAAAAATGTTTTGTCCTGCTCAAGCACTTTCATTGTATTTTGTTATGTACTATATTAGTATCTTAGGATACTACTGGATTAACTAGATATTATATATATGATACTATATGGAAAGTGTTTTTCTAATAGTTTCACTATATGAAGCATTTGTTAAAGGTTTTTTTTTCTCGAACTGACTACACTAGTAAGGGCCTTCACAGCTTCACCGAACTACTCTTGTTAAAGGGCAAGGGCAAGGGCGAGGGCAACATCACGTTAAATAACAAACTTAGAATCTTTCATATGTATGGTGACAGTTAAGTATGTGCTAGACACTAAAGCAACAAACAAAAATACGTACACAGCTGCAGTTCTTATTTATTTTGAGAACTTAGAAGTACTGTTTATTGCTTAATAATTGCTTATGGTTGTTGTTATTTAAATTGGGTATGATACTACTAAACAATGCTACATAGAGTGTATTATTGTATGAACGACAGGAAACCAACCAAAGTTTTTAATTCTAACGTTTTAAGGAGTTCGTCTTTAAATCAAGTGCTGTTAAATGGAGTTTGCATTTATCAATTAATCTCTATTATTTTTTTTTTATTTTGACGCTTTAATTATTCTTTATTTTCAGATGTAATAATTTAAACAATTTAAAAATAATTTCTGTTATAGTTTTTTCGGTGCCATTATGTGAATTAAATATGTCTAGTACTTAACACTGGTATGATACTGTTTAATATTGTAATGGGAATCTTTCACATTTCATTCTTCTGACACTAATGATAAGTTATTACTTTTGGTTCATAATTATCAGTAGATCAAAAAATTTAGACGTTCCATCTTGAATGGTTTTCTTTTTATTTGTAATCAGCTGTGAAAGTGAAAATAATTGTAAAGAAATTTATATATTTGAAGGAAGATGAAGGATTACCTCATAAATTTGAGTCATTGTTTTATTGGTTCATATGTTTCCTAGTAATATTAGTAGCATTTATTATATATTATTATAATGTTAGTTGAATAAATGTCCTATTTATCTGTTTTGTTGGAAATATATATAGACTAGCGGTTCTCAACCTTTTTTACCGACGTACTAACATACTCGCGGCTTTTTTTTTCTCGAACTGACTACGCTATTGGCCTTATTTAGGGCCTTCACAGCTTCACCGGACTACTAAATTCGCGACACACTTTATTTTATTTATGGTAACCAATCTTCTTGATTATTGCCGTTGTCGATTAGGCTACAAGATACTACTAGTGTCTTGTAATAATTTCAATGTTTTAACAAACTGGTGGCCCCCTTGTTGGTACTTTTCAGGGAGTCTTAGTGACATCTCAAAATTCATTTTCTGTGGTATTATTTTTCATACACTTCACTTATGCATAATAACCGAACTATATTGCGTAAAATGCCACCAATGTTACAGATTATAGTGTCAATACAATATCGTGAGTACAATATAAAAGCCACTACATGACAGACTAAGATTCCTCCAAAATTTCCGCGACACATTTGACAGGTACTTGCGACATACTAATGCATAGATAAGACACTATATATTGATAAAACTAATGTGTCGGTATACAGTGGTTGAGAACCGGTGGTATAGACTATTATAAAATATATAATAGATTTAAATGTCTAATAACTGAATATCTTAATGTGATTCCTGCAATTTTGTATAAATTGGGAGCACTTCAGGTATACGTAAGTAGATTGCAACATTTGTTATAAATTAATAAAAAACGGCCATAATATTGTGCTAACGGTTTATTTCAAAATGAAATTCCACCCAACGACAAATTATACTAGGAGCAATACTCTGAAGTGTCACTAGGAACTCACTACTTAAAATGTTTAATATTACAAATTATTACGATACATTATAAATACAATGGAATAGTATGTATTATAATCAATAATATTAATATATATTAATTTTTATCAAATATGATGTCTGTATACATAATATGAATGTTTATTTGTTTGTCCTATATGTTGTCCTATACCATTAATCCGATCATGATTAAACATTAGAAAATTGTGTTAAGACAAAGATTTTTGAATTGTTGCAACCGATTATAATAGATGGCGACTGAATCGTTTCATCTGAATTATAAAAGAAACAAAGTGGCGGGTAAAGTAAACAAAGTGATATTTCTAAAATTAAAATATTAGCCAGCATTACACTAAATATTTCAATAAACCGAATTCGATTAGTTACAACCAAAGAAGAAAATATATATATTCAAGATAACAATCCACGTATAGTGAACAATTGTCAGTTGTTAACTACGTCGCCGTAGTCTACTCAATTGTAGTTTATGCGAAATAAAAATCTTTTAATAAGTTATGAGTAAAAAAGCTATTTCATTTTAATTTATTCACAGTACGTAGGTGGTTTAAAATTTGGTATTATGTTTTTACATGAAAAATAATAAAATATTGGTTGGAAAATTACAAAACCATTCTAGACCTCAATAAAAACTTCAGCATCGTTCTTATTTTTAACTAATGGCGATATTGATCATTCCTAAACGTTATTTGCCTACTAATAATTGTCAAACGATTTATATCGGTGACAGTCAAATTTTTTTTTTGAACCACATATACACCGCCTCCAGTTCTCAATTACAGATTTAAAATTAATACCACCTGAGCAGTTCGGATTTCGCGCCGAACACTTTTGCACGAATCAAGTACACCGCCTCACGGAGTACATTTTCTCTAAATTTAATGCTGATCCGAAACGTAAACCGAAACGCACAATTGCAGTTTTCTTCGATGTCTCTAAAGCCTTCGATAAGGTTTGGGCTCATCCATAAATTATGTAAATCTCACGTGCTTGATAAGTTAATTCATATTATCCGCGATTATCTCACTGATAGAACTTTCCGTTTTAAAGTGGATGGGGAACTGTCCCAGCCCCACCCTATACGCTCAGGTGTGCCACAGGGCTCCATACTCGCGCGCTCACTATTCAACCTGTACATCAGCGATCTACCTCGGTCTCCGGGGGTCGAGGTAGGTTGTTATGCTGACGATACAGTTATTTACACTTCCGGCTGGCTGTCGGAAATTCTTAGGAAGCGCATCGAAAAAGCCGTTCATACTTTCGGTGAATGGTTTCGTCGATGGCGCATAGAAGTTAATCCCGATAAGAGTGCCGCAATACTCTTCGATCCCACGAAACGCGCTAATAAATTTGAGCCCATCAGGCTATACGGAATCGATATCCCTTGGGTCGAAGAGGTCAAATATCTCGGTGTTACATTAGATAGACATTTAGTTCAATTCACATATAGACAGAGTGCGAAACAAAGCCGCTATGGTCTTGGGTCGCCTTCATCCGTTGCTTTGTCATAAGAATAAGATGTCCCTCAGACACAAGCTCACTTTGTATAAGACGTGTATCCGTCCCGTGATGACATATAGCTGCCCCGTTTTTGCGAATATGTCCAAAGATAACTTTCATAAGCTGCAGGTTTTCCAAAATCGTGTTTTACGTAAAGTGACCGGTGCCCCGTGGTACATCCGGAGAGTCGATCTCCATAGAGACCTAGAGATCCCTTCTATCTGGGCGTACGTAAAATCACTTACGATTAGTTATTTTGAAAAAGCTGCGAATCATCCCAGTCCGTTAGTGGTATCCGCCGCACAATACGAACCCGTACCAAACGCTACGCGTCATAGAAGACGGCCGCGACATATTTTTATCGACCCTCCTGATGAAATAACGGCAGTGAACGATCAGTACCAGCCTGTCTCTCCAAACAGAACGTGCTCACGCCCACGCCCGCGTAACCACAGATCACGCCGCCGTGGTCTGGGGGTAGATTTCGCTCCCACACACCAGATTAGGCCTCCCTCGGTAGCGGCTCAAGTCTAGGTTCGATCCCTCGGCAGGGAGCCCTTGAGTGCGTTGCTTGCGCGATACGGTGACACACAAATATACATTACCGCTACAACACTACACGATCACCCCCACACGCTTGCACGCCTACACGCTTACACATGAAAGTGGAAGGGTTTACTTTTTTTCCCTTATCGAACTGAAAAACTTAATTTTCCGATAATAAATATATGGAGGAGTTGATGAGGCGTGTATGCTTGGTACACATATACGTTTCAATTCCTCATACATATATGAATAGTTAGCTAGGTTAGCTAAGATAGGTCGCGATTTTGCATGCAACAGGCAACAGCCAAGCCGAGGTGTGCCGTGCACCCTTGAGCTGGTTGCCAAAATAAAATCGGCTAAGTGCCTTAAGCACTCGCCTTAGTAGTCCGGTGAAGCTGTTAAGACCTTGCTGGGTCAATAGCTTAGTCATTTCGAAAAAAAAAACCACATATACAGATTTTTCAGACGTGGTACAGAACTATTAAAAAATGTCTTGTCAATTTATAAAAAGATGTTTTGATGACTACATGAGTATCTGTTTCTTAGGCCGATATGGGTCTAAATATTGAATACAGACGTTTCGAATAGTATATTTTGTAGTTCCTCTTTTTGATACTAGATGGTACTAGTAAAACGTTAGGTGACATCTTTCAGTGGAATTGTTTTTTATTGTTACGTCCCCAGTAATTATCATTTATTTCTTATTCCATAAAATTATTTATTTTGGCATTTGCTCTCTCATATATATTAAAACGTCTACGATATAAGTTTCGATAAAATTAAATGAAGTAATTACACCAATTTTAAATTTTTATTTAATTGATCATATCCTCTGTCATATAGATATATATTTTAGTTATTTTCTAATTTAAGTTTGGGTTTGCAGAAACAAACTACATGTAATATGATAACATATATGGATCGAACAATATCTCATTGAAAGAGTAATACGACTTATAAAATTAGTAGGGCAGATTATTCGATTCCTTTTGTAGAACTTGTAAGTCCTACAACACTAAGAACTATACAAATTCACAACTGTCAAATTTGACAGCTGTCATAAATCATTTTTTAGTTTTGGTTTTGAAGTGTATGTACATAATATTTAGTTTAAAATTTATTTCGAAATGTTACAACGACTAATTCATAGTTTTGAGCTTAAAATATCTAGCAGGCACAAAAGTTTCTTGTTTCGAATTCCATTTAAAAGTAACTTGTGTCATCAATGTGGCTTACGATTGTATTGTCACAGAGTGCCAGTAATACTAGGTCGTTATGAAAGAATTCTTCCAAATAGACACGAACTATTTCATCTTAGATTACGATATTTAACTAGCGAAGTAGACACTCAAAAGAAGAATGATCATATTGAAAGTATAAGTAATAAATTAGAGACTTCGAAGAAAATTAATGTTAAATTAAAGACGTCGGAACTGAAACGATTATTTGGTTTGGCCGAACCTGAAAAATGGACTCTTACTGGTAAACAAATTTATTTAAACAATTGTATCAGTTCATTGTAATATTTCCGTATACAGTGTATTAATTTTATTTAAATTTCGAATATATGTTAATATAACATTATTCTTTACAATTTTATAATTCACAAAGCACCGTAAAATTAATATATTCTGAAAATTATATTTTTAATAAGTTATTTCAACAAATTGTTTTCAAGAATGAGACACAGAACAGTATCAGCTACAGTATATACCATATTCTGAAAAGACAAAAATTTCTGAGAGGAGTAATTAATTTCTATTCATTATTTTAGCTGCAATTGGATTCCTTATAGTTTCATCCAGTGTGACAATGGCTGTCCCATTCTCTTTGGGTAAAGTCCTGGACATAATCTATAGCAGTACTAGTGACTTAGCAGCTGCAAGGGAAAAATTGGATGCATTATGCCTAATGCTATGTGGAGTTTTTCTAGTTGGTGGCCTTTGCAACTTTGGTCGGGTTTATTTAATGTCTATATCAGGTAAATAACCTTTTTAAATAATAGTATAGATTATAAACTGAGAACGGTCATATTAAACACATCCGGTGTTATTACAAAAAAGTTAAATACTTGGTTTAAAAAAGGTTTCGTACGAAGTTAACCGCGCTCGTCCGGAGTAAGATCGCGTTATCCTTTTTTCGCAAGTGTAACCAAAGCGAGACAAAAGAGCAAGACGGCGACCATTCACCGAGAGATCTTTTTAAAGCAAGATTTTTGTAATAACACCGATCATATTTAAAAATGTTGCTTTAGTACTAAGTACATATATCTATTACAAAGCTAAAGTGTTTGAATGTATGGGTTGGGCTAATGTCAGGAACTACTGGTCTGATTTGATAAATTCTTTCTGTGTTAGATAACTCATTTATCGAGAAAGGCTGTATTATCATGCTAAGACCAACAGGGGTGAAGCAACAATGTAGCAAGTTAAAAAATCGTGGTTCTTATACCTTTTGAGTGATTCTGCTACATGTTAGGTTTAGCTCAAAGTAACTGTTCCATGCTGTCGAAGTCACGGGCAAAGAAGGACGAAGAAGAAGCTATATATAATTTATAAAACAGATACAATGCAGGGTTATTTCATTCAGTCATTAATCTGTAAAAATAAACAATATATACTTTTCAAAAAATGGCATGTAAGTTACTCATCTTTCCTAAATGATGTTTGATTAATAATGAACTGGTTCTATAAAGGAAAGATATACTGTGCTGTACTAAATATTGTGTAATTAATTTTGTATTATAACTATGTGATTACAAAATATTATGGTCATTCATATGATTAACATCTCAAAGTAACCATTACCAAAAAATATTGTAATACAATATAATATAACCACTTTATAAAGGTCTTTAAAGAAGAGTGAATAAGTTGTTACTAAATGAAAGTGTTATTTCCTAGACCTTGTCCTCACTTTCCATCAAGTATGACTGAGGTTAACCTTCATCATACTTATACTTAAGGGAAAAAAGAAATTGACTATGACTAACTTCTTGTGAAGAAGAATTAATTATTTCTTGGGAAATTTGTGGTTTATTTAAAGTAATTGTGGGCTACATTTTATTTTCTCATTATAGGTTTAGTATTAATACTTAACGATATGTATCTTTTGTACTACTGCTTAGTCTGTCTGCAAAATCATAACCATATGTAACCTTGAAAATATATGGAAAATTCCTCATATCTAGGGGTAAGAGGTTCACCAAAAAGAATTCGGCAGTTTCAGAGTTTAGTTGAGATAGATAAGCAATTCTAGTTTACTTATTTGTGTACAAAAATACGCAGCCCTGAATTTTTATACATGAAATAGATTAGAAGATAATACTTAACCTTTGCTCTATTATCATAAAGTTTGCGTCATGAATTAGATTTTTTTGTTGTGACATGTAAGGATAAACTCATAAGTGGAATTATTTCTTATACTATGTTATCGTAGGTCAGTAGAGCGTAAAATGATTGTGAACATGACCTACATATAAATTCAAGATGAAGAAATTAATTATTGTAAGTTATCTTAGAATAACAGATTACACACAGTAGGATATGTGTCAAATATTAGGAATATCAAGGCAAATTAACCTTCATAGTTTTAGCTATGTTTCTTTGAAATTTTGTTTTCAGGACAAAGAATGACACAAGCTCTACGTAAGAAAGTTTATGCATCAATATTAAGACAAGAACCTGCATGGTTTGGGCGTACTTCTACAGGTGAACTGGTTAATAGATTATCGGCTGACACTCAGTTAGTG
Source organism: Antheraea mylitta (assembly GCA_014332785.1). Classification (NCBI taxonomy): domain Eukaryota; kingdom Metazoa; phylum Arthropoda; class Insecta; order Lepidoptera; family Saturniidae; genus Antheraea; species Antheraea mylitta. Next base: position 4,129,314 of record JACEII010000027.1, on the reverse strand, counting down.
GGGCGTAATCTTAGCCAAAATGTTAGTGATGGCTTAAGGTCATTGTTCATGGTAGGAGCTGGCACAGGAATGATGGTAAATTTTATTGGAATACATTTATAGGTGTTAGGTAGAAAGCATTGCTTAATGATATGAATTCGTTCTTTCAATCTAGATGCTATCAGAGATGTCATCCACATTTATATGTTTATAAATGACTATATTTTGCTTAGGGGTTTGTTCACATTAATGTTGATTTAACCTATTCATCGAGAACAGTAGATTTTATTAACACTAGACTCGATTTATCAAATTGTTATATTTTTGGTGACTTAAACAATCCTTATATACCAGGTGTACTTTTTTTAAACTACGTATTTTTTAAGAAAATAAAAAAATATTTATTCAAAGTATTGTCCATTTGATTTTACACATCTTGCCCATCTTTCTGGTAATTTATGGATGTCATCCCAAAAAAACTGTTTGTCCTTTGAGGAAAATCATTCATCGAGCCATTTTCTAACCTCTTCGAAATTGACGAAGTGCTGCTCTGCAAGCGCGTGTCCCATCGATGCGAAAAGTTGATAGTCGGACGGGGCAAAGTCTGGAGAGTACGGCGGGTGCGATAATATGTCCCATCCAAGTGCTTTCAACGGTTCCTTTGCTTTCCAACGCTTGCTTTATGAGACGGCGCGTTATCGTGTTGTATAATCGCTTTACCGTGTCTTTGTGTCCATTCTGGACGTTTTTTGATCAATGCGTGGTTCAAATTCTCTGAAAAGTCTGTTGTCGGTAGTGATCACTATTAACTGTTTCACCAAGTTTCAACAGTTCGTAATACACCACGTCCCTCTGGTCCCATCAAACACAGAGCATTGTCTTGCGACGGAAACGATTTGGCCTTGGAGTCGATGGGCCGGCTTCGCCAGGAGATAACCATGATTTTTTGCGCTTAGGGTTTTCAAAGTAAATCCACTTTTCATCACCCGTCACTATTCGATGCAGAAATGACTTCCGATCATATTGAAGCAGCATTTCACAGACGATTTTTCGATTCTCAATATGCCTGTCATTCAATTGATGTGGCACCCATATTCCCACTTTTTGGATCTTCTCCATTGCTCGTAATCGTTCGCACATTTAATGCTTCTGCCAATTGTTTTTGAGTTTGAGTTGGGTCTTCATCCTATAACTCCTGAAGTTTCGCATCCTTAAACTCTTTTGGTCTACCAGAACCTTTTCTATCTTGCATATCGAAATCACCACTTTTGAATTTTCGACTTCACCTCACAAGTTTTTAAGATTAGAGCATGCTCACCGTAAGTTTCTACCAGCAAGTGATGACACTCAGTGGATTTTTCTTTTGATTAAATAAGAAAACTAATGCATGTCGCAAATGCACGTTTTCAGACACGAAACTTGACATTTTCAAAGAGGTATAAATCTATGACAGTGTTACTTTTACAAAATATAACATGTATAGCTTTGAAGCTTGATCTCAGTAGGATAAAATACATATGTGTCAAATCATAACATTGCATACTTAAGGCTAGCGACATCTGTTACAAAAACCGGTAATGACTTTCCGGTACACCTGGTATATATATTATATTGTATATATATATTTCCATGTATGACTGACTATCTCCTAAATGGCTGGACAGATTTTGATAGTTTTTTTTTTGTTTGTGTTTTCACTTTCATAATTGATATGATGATTCATAGTAGGTGATTCATATTGATGATTCATTGTAGGTACCACTGAAGTTGACTTTTAGGATTTTCTTATTATCAAGGCAAGAATTGGGCCTGGACCACTATTATCTTTATAAATTATAGCCTATATGTTACTCTGATATCGAAGCTATATTACTGCAAAGTTTACTTAAAAACAATTCAATGATTTTAGTTGCATAAAAGAATATCAAGTATCCTTTTTTTTTAACGTGAGGAAAGGGAGAGGGGGAGAGGGTGGGTTATGTCCGACTCCCACGGACTAAAACCTCACGGTGTACGTCTTCCGCTATAGTTGAGGCGGCACGAGATCTCTATAGACTTCATCGTGCCGCCCCAGCGATGTGGCCCAGCAGCAGAAGTGCCACCGCCGGGCCTTCGCCTTGTAAGGAGACAGCCGGGTACACACCGGCCGTCTCCTTCTCGTCCGACGGACCTCTGCAATGGGAAGATGGGGCCCCCGACCCACCTCCCCTAGGTCCGGCTACGGTGGCAGAAGAAGGCGCGTTAACTGGCGTCTCCTCCTACCAGTTCTTTGGCGGAGAGGGCCGCTTAGAGGGTCCTCTTCGCGAACCCTCTCCGCCGCCTCCTTCTGCGAGACGACCTCCTCACAGAAGGAGGCAACGAATATTGACAAACTTCCTTATATACAATACTAATAGGATTTCTATTATTATTGAGGTGCGCAAGTATGTTAAGTAAGTTCAAGTTTATAATCTGGAATATATATTACAATCAAAGAACACTCTTTTATACAAATTAAATCATAAAGGTCTGCTGTTGTGCTATCACGTATGAGTTTTAATTTTAGATTAGTTTTACAACTTGGACACTCGGTTCTTATCTAAAAACATATCAGGATAACTTCATTGAATATATTTATTAAAAGTTTTACGGCACTGGGACGACTTACTTCTAAAAGCATTACAGGGTGACTGATATGTTAAGTGGAACAAGCGGTAGAGGGGAAGTATAGGCATTTGTTTAGAATGTTAAATGTTTCTAAACAAAGTTATATTTGTGCCTTCAATCTTTTCTATATTTTCCCTCTACACGTGAAATATATTGTTAAGATAACAAAGAATACATATGAAGTTGAGGTTATCAACTGGTATTGAATACAATTTATATAAAATCAACTAATTCCTCCTGCACACGCTATATTGCGGTTAGCTACAATAACATATCTAGTATGTAACTGCATATTTCAGAGTGAGAGGCGCATAAGGATGTAGAGTACTGTTTCTGGTTTAGTTATCAACCTGTAATTATTAGAGGTAAATTAATTATGTTTTTCCAGTTTTACATGTCACCATCACTGGCGCTTATTGGTTTGTGTGTGGTACCACCTGTGTCAGTATTAGCTGTTATATATGGACGTTTTGTACGAGGCATCACAAGGCAGTTGCAAGATTCACTTGCTGAAACTAGTGAGGTATTGTTTTTATTAATTTATTGTACTTGTGTACTTAGTAATCAAATGTGTGTCAAGTGGACTCTTCCTTAGTTTGATAATAGCAACTATGGGTTTTTCTTTACACTATTACTAGGCAGTGTTGGGCAATCTATAATCAAATTAATGATTTAAGATTATGATTACATTTTGTATTCTTCAATTATGATTACAGATTAACTTAAGTAATCATACATGAGATTACTGATTATTAATCTGTAATCATAGTCTTAACTTTTTTTATTTATATATGAATATTTATGTAAAAATAAGACATAGATTCATATTCTAAATCAACTTAATTTGTATTCAACTTTTGTCATCAATTTAAATTTACCCCAATTATAAAAGTTTAATCATCACAATTAATGAATTGTAGATTTTCAGGTATGTTTGAAATTATTCATAAGCGAGTACGGTAGCGGTAAGGTACAAATTGCAGTATAAACTATTACTAAAATATTGAATATAAATAATCATATAATCTTGATTACTAATTACTTGAATGAAGATTAATGATTACACAACAATTATTATTAAATGTAATCCAGTTTGTTGTAAAATCATGATTACTTTCAATCACATTAATAATCTGATTACAAAAGTAATCGATTACGTTCTCTGGGTTTGGATGGGTGCAATTAGTACATTGTATGTGGCTTAGATGAATTTTTTGGCTCTTTCATATTTACGGTTCAAGTCATAAATCTTCACATGAACAATCTTTTATTTATGATTCTGTTATGTTTATATATTAACAGAGAAAGCGTCTAGAAAAATTAAAGTTAAAGAAAAAAATTGTGTCTTGTAGGAGGTAATATCGGAAGTGACTAAAAGATCTAAAACTGTATTACGAGTAGAAAACTACTTTTATCCTAAGTGACGAATGTTATAATATTTTGTTGTTACTATTTTTTATACTGCAATTAACATTTCAAAAACTTACTACTCATCAATAATCTGAGTCTGGTAACTTGAGCTCAGTTCTACCTTTGGCAACACAAAGTAAATCAACATTTAACGAAATGATGTGTATGTCTTACTTTAAAATTACTATGACTTTCAGAGTTCTTAATGTTACTGTAATTTTACAGCTGGCAGAAGAAAAGATTTCGAACATAAAGACGGTGAAAGCTTTCAGTAAAGAGCAAAAAGAATGTGAGTCATATAGTATGAGAATTGAAAATCTTTTGAAATTGGCATACAAAGAGTCTTTGGCGGTGGGAAGTTTTTACGGTTTGGTAAGTTTTCATTTCAATATGTAGAATTTTTACTTTAATCTTTGAACTGAGAAATTTAACCTTCCTTGTAAATAGTATGGATATTAGTATTAACCATCTTAACCAATCGCATGACCATAATTGTTTTTGAATATTTTGTAACATCCTGAAGTAGTATAAAGAATAGTCATCATGTAATGATCAAAATTCTACCACAAATACATGAATGTACGTAAAAATCTATGATGCACACTCAATGGCTCAAAATAATGTAGTCATTTCAAATAGTCTCCCGTCGTTTATGTCTTTGCAAAAACAAATATTGTACAAGTAGTATTATAAACCTCTATACTAATTCGTTTAATATTTTCTAGAGTACAAAAAATTATATACTGAAATTTCCCCAGACTGGGCTTTCAGGAAACGTCATAATAAACAGAGAAGGAAGATGTATTTCATTGTTTTGTCTCTGCCTATATATATATATATATATGTATATATACATATATATATATATATATATATATCTATATCTATATATATATAGATATTGTAGAAAATGATATTATATATAAAGATTAGTATTATGGATACTAAACTGGTGTAAGAATATATAGAGTACAAAAATACTGTATGTGGAAATTTCCCCAGACTGGGCTTTCTGGAAACACCATTATAATACTGGTATTGTATTACGGAGGCAGCATGGTGGCCACTGAACAGTTGTCAGTTGGCAACCTGACGTCTTTCCTCCTATACGCAGCATACGTTGGCATCAGCATCGGCGGCCTTAGCAGTTTCTACACTGAATTAAACAAGGGAATAGGTGCCGCTACAAGATTATGGGAGATAATCGATCGGAAACCCAGCATTCCTGTTTCCGGTAGGTGTTTGTTTTCTTTTATTATTTTCAGGACCATTGGACATTGTTTTCGAATTGAACATTTCTTTAGCTGCGTTAAGAGAGGAACAATTTATGGCTTCGGGTCACCGATGACGTCGACATGCTCGTGACGTTTAGCGCTTGCGTCAGACTAGCGGCATGTGTACAATTAATATTGATATTTTATAATGAGCTTGTGCAACCCATCATTTCTTTGATTCAGTAATAAACTGTATAAAAATGTATAGTCGAGGTGTCAATACATATTTGAAAACCAGACTAAAGGTAGTAATTTCAATTTCAAAATTTAAATTACATTCGGTCTATAATTGACCTATCAATTCAAAAACATCACAGTTCCATTGTTTTGAGTCCTCGGAAGTCCTTATTCTGCAAGTCTTGTCTCGACTTTTTTTTTTATTTGCGATCTTGTGTTCTAACAAAAAGGTGGCTCGGCTCGTATTTAGAACTTTCTAGAGAACTTCTGTGACATCTCAGAATTCATATTCCATGCTATTGGTTGTTTATAATGGTCAAATGAATGTTATGCAAAATGCCCTCAATATTAAACAAAGAAAAATGCAAGTTTTTGCTTTAAAGTGAAAACCATTACACGATAGATTAAGCGATATTGAGGACTCTTCTCTGGGTTGCTGTGCTGAAATTGCTCTGCTGGAACAGACCAACATATTAAGAAATTAAATTCAGTATTCTGGTTCATTTATTCACGAATTATTATGGGATCACTAATAATATTTGATGTGGTGTAGTAAAAACTATATTGTATTATTTAATTACTTATTTAATATGGAATTGAGGCTATTATTTACTTGAATTATTGTTTAGCTATGTCATGATGAGCACGAATTGCTTATCAGTCATAAAAATGTTACATACATACATTTATCGTTATAAAGCAATAGTGACATTTTAGTACTTTTTCAAGAGTCATTGATTCATACTTGGATATGTGAAATAACTGATTAAAAATTAGGGATGTAATAGTGATACATGTTTTACAATAGAAAGTATTGGAACAAGTGGAATTATTTATTCGGGAAAAGGAAAAATGAAACTAGATTTCTTTTTCTTTATTCATAGATATTACATTTAAATACATAAATATAGTCTTAAATGTATAAATATAGCTAGCTTCTGCTTGCGAATAGTTACTTCGGGCTAACGATAACACGCAGCGGAAGCTCTTAAAAGAAAAAAAAAGCGATTTTAAAACATTCTTCATCGGTGCTCAGCTCCTATTGTCCTTAGTGTGATGATATATATATATATATATACCCTTGCTCTATAAATGAGCTATCTAACACTGAAATAAGTTTTCAAATTGGACCAGTAGTTCCTGAGATTAGCGCGTTTAATTAAACAAACAAACCTACTAGCTTTATATAGTATAGATTAAGATAGAAACCAATCGTAAAATATTCAAAACATTTGGATAATCGAAAGCAACTATTTCTCTTAATTGTCGTCGCGTATTGCTAGTAAATATCATGTTAATATCAGAGATGTGCGTAATCGATTACTTTTGTAATCAGATTATTAATCTAATTGAAAGTTATCAAGATTACATTAATCTGGATTGCATTTAATCAAGATTATATTTAAACATCATTGCTGTGTAATCATTAATCGTGATTAAAGTAATTAGTAATCAAAATTATATGATAATTTGTATTAATATAGTATTTTAGTAGTAGTTTATACCGTTATCCAAGCAATACTGGTACCGTACTCGCTGATAAATAATTTCACACATACCTGAAAGTGTAAAATTCATTGATTATGATAATTAATCTTTTATAATTGGGGTACATTTAAATTGATTACACTAGCTGAATACAAATAAAGTTAATTTACACTATAAAACTATGTCTTATTTCTACATTAATATTCTGATATAAATAAAAAAAGGAATCAAGATTATGATTACAGATTAATAATCAGTAATCTCTTGTATGATTACTTTATGATTATTTAAGTTAATCTGTAATCATGATTGAAGATCACAAAATGCAATCATAATCTTTAGTCATTAATCTGATTACATTTTGCCCGACACTATTTGATATTAATTTTAGGAGGACTCAGGCCAATCGAGAGGCCACGAGGTGAAATAGTGTTGGAAAATATTCACTTTTCATACCAAGGAGCGCCCCTAATTAAGGGATTCGATTTGCACCTCCTGCCTGGTAAATCGATAGCTTTAGTTGGAAGATCGGGTTGTGGTAAAAGCACTATCGCGTCATTGATTCTCAGGCTGTATGACCCAGAAAAGGGTAGAATACTTCTCGATGGCGTTGATATAAGAGAATTAGATCCAATATGGCTGAGAAGACATATTGGTTTCGTCAGTCAAGTGAGTGTTTACCTTATTAAAATTCTAAATTACTTAAATCCGATTTTAGGTTTTACTAATATTTTACATTATTTTTCAATACCCTCAAATTTTGTACTTGAATTTGAATTTTGTTCTCAATATATTAAAACTAGATATCTAAAAAATATATGTTATAATAACGATTAAAATTGGATTTAGCTTGTTTGGAAATGTATATACACAATTAGTACAGGTCTAATAACTAAAATATCAATTGACTTGATCATTTTTTGTGACCTGGCTTCTGAACCATGAAAGACATATTTTATATTTGGTCCCAATTATTAAAACTTAGGCAATATTTATAATACTGTTTTTTTAAGTAGTATTTTCTTCCATAGGAACCAGTTCTGTTTAGTGGGTCTATAAAGGACAATATATTGTACGGTGCTTTGGATGAATACGAGGAAATGAGAGAAAAGGAGGTAAGTCTGTAACAAAACATATATTTTATCCATTGTTTTTATAGGCAGTAGGGCTACGCTGAAGCTATAACTGGTTTCAACATGAATGATTCGGCTCGCCCGGGGTAGTATCACCCTCTCACAGAAAACCAACGTAAAGTAACGTTGCTTGCATTGTTGCGTTTCGTTCAGTCAGTGAGAACGCCGGAGGCCCACCTCCCCTTCTTCCTTCCCTCCATCTCTTTTCCACCCTCCCCTACCAACACAGACTGGCAACGCACTTGCGACATCTCTGGTGTTGCTCGTGTTTATGGACGGTGGTGATCACTTAACATCAGGTGACCCATCAGTTCGTTTGCCTCCTATGACATAAAAAATATATATATACTAACCTCTATTACATTTTATTAGTTGACATAACTTATTTCATACAATGTAAATTCTTTGTAATTAATTTCAAGGGATAAAGCATTTTTTTCCCTTTTGAAGACTTATCGTTATGCGGAGAGAAGAAAAAAAGTCGATGGTTTTGTGGTAAACCAACCAAATTGAACTAATTTCTAAGTTATAGAAAGTTTTTCGTTGTAATGAACTACGTTATAAAGAGTTAATACAGTTATATCAATCATAAAAGGTGGTCTATGTTTTAAATTGTTTTTGATTTTTGTAAATCTTAGTAATTTTTACTGTTTTTTTGTAATTTCGCCAATATATTTTTACTGGTTTTTTTGGATTAAACTCTATATTATTTGTAAATCTGAACTAACTCTTATATTTTGATTGGTCAAAATGATTGACAACGACTTTATACTCACTCTGTATTTGTATTGTTATATTTAAAATAGAGCTAAATCCAATATTAAACGTATATAAAACAATGTTTATTTTTTTCTAGTTTTTATACACTTGAGAACGAAGATCAAATTTTGCCGTCCATAAGGTTCTTAATTTTTTTTATAATCTTCACCCATATGTGACATTTAATAAATTTGAAGACCTTGAAAAAATAACGTAGAACGAATAGCTAAAATTGAATTTATCTCATTTTAAGTGTAACGACTTATTTAAAGTTTTTTTATGATCTTCATACATTACATGTACAAAATTTGGAGGACTTGAAAAATAACGTTAAATATTTTAAACGACTAAAATTGGATTTAGCTTATTATATAATGTAACGACTCATTTACTTTATAATATCTATGTTCTGTTTTGATTTGTCTATATGTTATGTTCTGTTTTGTCTATACTCTGTAAGTAGTAAGTAAATTTAATCTTGAAGGAGAAAGAGCCAGCTTGGGTGTCGGCCGCTCGTACGGCACATCTGCATGAACTGGTAGTGGCTACAGACGAAGGATGGAATCGGGAAGTGGGTGCCAGAGGGGATCAATTAAGTGGTGGGCAAAAACAAAGGGTTGCTATAGCTAGAGCAATTGTTAAAGTGAGTAACTAACTTGTAATCGTGACTTTGTTCACAGGATTGTATTTTCCAACTATGTATATTTATAGTTGCTTAGCGATAGATTTTCAACATGAACGTTGTAACTAACCATATTTACATTAGGATGTGCGTGCTATGATTTCATTAAGTTGTTTTCATTCATAGAAAGTTCCGGTTCATTGTAGGTTTACTGTAGCATTGTAATCACTACCAATAAGTCATTATCGATTTTAATGTACATTCTGACATGAAGACACTTGCACATATACAGATTTAGCAGAAATGAGTGATCAGAAGGTCACCGATACTCTTTATTTTTATAAATAAACGAATTTTTAACCCACGTTCGTTCTAATGCAATTTAAGCTATTTCTTGGAGACGCTGCTTTCTTTCTGGGTGACTGTCTTGTATAGTTTTTTGTACCTCTGATAACATGTATCGAAATTACATAATAATAAGTTGAATATTCGAGGTTTGAAAAAGTGAAGATATTGTATGATACTCTATTCAAAAATTTACGTAATCTAAGTATAAATACGTGCTAAAATTACAAATGTATTTCAATTTTAGTAATAATTAAAACATTCTTCTGTTTTTCTGTCATGTTTAAATCTATTTGTGTTTATAGTGACCTCAAATAAATGACGTCTCTCTTTATGTTTTAGAATCCAAAAATTTTAATATTGGACGAAGCTACCTCAGCGTTGGACGCGTATTCTGAATACTTAGTAGATAAAGCATTAAAAGAAATTAGTAGGGACCGTACTGTACTAACAATAGCGCATAGATTGAGTACAATACAGAATGCAGATGAAGTGGCCGTTTTGGAGAATGGCTTGATAGTCGAAAAGGGGACGTATGTTGAACTGATGGCGAAACCGGATGGATTCTTTAGAGAATTAATGTCCCATCAAACGTTTACCGCTAGTACGAGAGATAAAAGAGATTTACATAAATCATAATATCTGGATTTATGGTACAAAATTTTAGTTTAATTATGTTTCTTCTTATCGGGCAATGTGGTTTTTTATGTTAATTAAGATTTTATAATAAGAGGCTTTAAGTCCCATGTTATAAGAGGACCAACATTTTTAATTAACAATTTCAGTCGATTAGTAATTAATTGTGATTTATTGGGACATATTAGTGGGATGCTTTAGTATGAATTGTTAAGGAATTAAATAAAGTTATGGTATTAGGAACCAGTTAAAGCGTAAATATCACAAATTCGTAATTATTGCGATTGCAGTGAGCTGTGTTAATAATATATTTTCTGTTAAAATGGTTTTATGATAAGAAATTGTACACAAACTACTTTGAGTTGCTAAGATGCCATGTTGTATAAAAAAATAGCAATGATTTCACACCGTTTTGTTTTGTTCGTATGATATTTATGTAATAATAAAATTTTAATATATATAAAATTATGAATTTACAACGGGTATTGGATATATTTTATGTGAAAGAAATAAAAGGTTGTTGTTGTTTTTAAATTTGTTGTTTATTGTACACTACCTGTTCCCCAGGGTTCTACACACGGTTTTTTTTTTAAATTTTATTGGAGAAATCTAAAATTGTGAGTAAGGGGTACATTACAGATATGCTCTTTGAAAAACGTTAGTAAGACACGTACGTCCTCTACTGTGAAATGTACTGATTTTGAAACTTTCTTCATTTGTGCTCTGCTTCTATAGGTCTTAGCGTCCTTTCTCGATATATGAGCTATCCAACACCGAAAAAACTTTTCAAATCGAAACAGTAGTTCCTGAGATTAGCACGTTCAATCAAACAAACCCTCCAACGTTATAATATTAAGTATAAATTTCCAATAATAATTTATCGAAAAACGTGCAGTTATTACGGTAAGTGTATGAAATCGTGCTCCATTCATTTCAGTTGATAAGGGAATGTTAAAACGTATCAAGTTTGTTGTGAGTTTTGTCATAATAATAACAAACATATTTATAGTGGAATGGACCTTGCCCTCTCCGGTTGTGTAGATCGCGCCAAAACTAGTACGATACGTCTTGCAGTCGCACATTAGCGCGGTAACTGTGCGCGGGAAAACATCGCAAACAACACTATGTCCCATTTAAAAATTATACGTGGAAACTTCGCCCGTCAATTTTTGACTTGTGCGAAGAATGGTAGAAAAACAAAGGGTTCCCGTATTATAAGCCATGATATTTTGAGTAGATCATTGGCCACTCAAACAGCCCCTATGGCTGATAACAAGTTCCTAACTTCTCCTTACGGTGAAATTGAAATTGGTAAAGAAACGTTAACAGAGTTCGTGTTTGAAGACGTCGAGACGTGGGCAGACAAACCATCTGTGGTAAGTATCCGATTTGAAATTAAATTTCATAGATAATATTTTAAAATTAATTAGTAAACTGTAGAGTGATATTTTTTTATTTTATTTTATTATATAATTTAGACGTGTTTCGGAACAATAAAAATATATTTATGTTTATGAGTTAAGATAATAAACAAAATTTATTTAAGAATAAATGTTTATATTTCAATAGAAAATCACACAAATAGTAAATTATTAAAAATAGTAACAATTTCTGTGTAATATAGATATTTACTATATACTTGTTAAAAATAACAAATAACTGTTTATCCTTGTATAATAAAAATCAGGTTTAATTAAATGGAAAATATCGCTAAATCATATACAAACTAATTTGCATCCAATTAAGCATCATTAAAGTTCTCTGGTGCACTAACGATTATGAATAGTACAAAGTTCACAAGCACTATAGATTGAAATACGGATGTCAGGAACAAATAAATACGGTATAAATAGTACTCATCTGAAGGTTAAGGTTGATACATTTTTGGCATTAGAACAGTGCACTGAAATGGGGAAGTTGAAGGTAGTCCAGATGCATACCATATAAGCTGATAATAATGTTTTTATAGAATGGAACCTAATCATGTATCTAAAACAGTGTAACCGTATCAACAGCTCTGAAAATATTGTGTAAACTGTGGAAAGCATTATGGAAATGTTGAAATAATTGATGTCGTGATTTGATCCAAGGTTGGCAATAATGTTATGCTGTAAAATTTTTTTCAGACACTAGCAATTATAAAACGGTAATTTTGTAACTAGCTCTTTTATAGCTTCTAACAACAGCTCCTTGATAACTGTTTGGGAAAATTGCTTGTAGAAATTTATCCTGAAACATGAACCTAAACAAAAACTTTAAACTGACGATTTTAATAATGTTTTCAATAATTGTATTCTTAAATCTTTAAACTTCTGATGTAGGTAACTATTAACTACAGCATACAATATCGTGACGTCCACCTACACAATTTGGTGCCAAAATACTTTATCTTGCACCAATTTGGTATTCCAAACAAAATCTGAACTTTGTACGTTACGTCTGTAAATATATTTTAAAATCGAGATGTTATACCAAATGCAAATAGAAAGGCGAGTCCAGTAACCTTTGCTGCCAAAAATATGACACGTGGTGACCTATATTTACTAACTGTATCTAATTTACTGTTCGAAATAAAATAAATGGTGACTGGATTGTTACCATTATGCAAATGGTGATAGAATTGTTACAATGGCTTTATTTTGGCTTGTGGCTCAGATCAACTAATGTAGAGTCCTCGCCAAACTTTTTTACCTCTCTGAATATAGATGCGGAGAACTCCCTATATATTATATAGAATAATATAAATGAATATTACATGTATACCATCCAGACAACTCAAGGATAAACAAATATCAATTTTAGAGTCCTATAACTTTATCTTGATTAAATTCTTAACTAATTATACACAAGCTAGAACTCAGCTATATTCAGAACGGCCAGAAATATTGACAAAGATTGTATATCTAAACTCGGAAAGGCATTTAGCTTGGTATGAAATCAGCAACTAGTGATGGATTTTAGATTTAATTACGCTCTTCATAAGATATAGCACGGTTAACCTGTCATGCTCGGATTAAAAACAATCGAAAGATATCGACTTTTTTTGTGATTTGTTCTCAAAAATATGATTTCTATGTAACTCTTAGCCGTAAAAATTCTCAAAGTGCGCTGACTGATTGATTTGGGTTACAAAAAGTCTTGAGTTGGGTTACAAAATAAATCTATACTTACTAATATTTATAAAGAGGTAAAGTTTGTGATGTTGTGACGTTGTAGGGGGTAATCTCAGGAACTACTGGACCGATTTGAATAATTCTTTCAGTTTTATATAGCTCATTCATCGAGAATGGTTATATATATATATATATATATATATATATATGCATATGTGTACATATATCACCACGTTAAGACCAATAGGAACGGAGCACAGATGTAAAATGTTTCAAAATCGGGATGCTTTTTTCTATTGAGAACGCGAACGAAGTCGCGGGCAGAGGCTAGTCACTAATAATCAGGTACATACAGAATTCTTGCCTGTAATAAAACTGTCAGTGATGACTAATAAACGCTAAGACTTTAAAAGGATTTTTGGATAGGTACATATTAATATTAGATCATTTCGTACGGCGACTTATAACAACTAGTCCAGTTCAGTGGGCTAAATTCCACAACAATTTATTAATTTTTTAAAGTGTCAATATAGGTCTTTTACGCAAAATCTGATGAAATATTGTAGATTAATAGACATAAAACATTGAGAAGTATGACAATAGAGACAAATAAAGAAGCATAAGTACGTCGATTGTATGAAAAAATAACGAATTATTTTTATTGATAATTTGTTTGAATTGATTTTAATACTAAAGCTGCTCATTAGCTACTAAACAATGTCAATTTACCAACAGAGTAGAAAGAGATATTCAACCTTTTTATTTTCGTTTTTATACGTTCTTTTAAGATTTATATCCTGTTTTATTTATTCATATATATGAAAAAAAAAATTGTAGACATGCGGGTCAACGGGTCGCTCTTACGACTATGGTATGACGAGGATGATGGTGGAACGCTGTGCGACTTCCCTCGCTGGTCCGTTAAAACTAAAACCCGGAGAAAGGATTGGTCTCATTCTTCCGAATATACCTGAGTTTGCGGTCCTCATCCACGGCGCTATGAGAGCTGGGCTCGTTGTTACATTCGCGAATCCGCTGTACACTCCGGGTAAGATTCATTCATTTGTACTTTAGTATATATAAAATACAATAAAGATAACAATTACGTGTTAGGATGATAACGATGTTAGTATGATTAATTTTTTCACGACTTCACTGTTCAAGGTTTTGTCCATAGGTTACTCTCCAATTATAATCTAAGTGTTAGGGTTCATTTGTTTCTCGATCTTTTTCCTTATCACTGTAATTTTTAGAAATTGATTAATTATTATCGTTTCCAAATCGCCTTAATGTTATCATAAGATAACTGTTACCGCATTCGATATAGCATTTTTAATAACGAACCCTTGACAATAAATTTGTGAATAATAAATAAGCTAAATTTTCTTAGATAACGTTTATCCTAATTCTAACTAATATTGTAAATACCAATGTGACGTTCTTTGTTTATTACGCTTTTGCATTGTAACTGCTCAACATATCAAAGTATTCTTACCGAGGTATAATTCAAAATATAATAATATATAATTCAAGCCGTAAGCAAAACCTTAGTTACTAAGCATTCCTCAACATTGGATGCTTTATGAGCATATGCTAGCTTACGGTTTGACATTAAAAAAGCATTTTAGTGTAACAAATTTGTATAGATTATATGACGTCGCCGTGTAATTGAGATGTATACTTACAACTGCACAGGTACAAGATAAGACTGATCTTTTCATAAACTGAAATGTTTTTATTATAGTAGCAAAAGTTATGTGAAGCATAAGTTGCTAGGGCATCCAATTTGGTTTTGATATTCAAAAAATGAATATTTTTACGAAGTACCATGCAATTTAAATACAAAAATGTTATATTCAAGTAACTTATTAAAATATATAATTTACACAAGCGAAGCCGTAGGCCATGCTAGTCTTAAATAATTCATAAATAATATTAATCGTATGATACGTAACTTTATTCATAAGTAACATGGAATATGCACAGTCAGATAAAAAAATCTATGCGTTTCCTAGCCACATAGGTACAAATCTCAGCAGTTACTAGACACTGCGCGTAATTATATTACAGACGGCATTATCTCTAATTACCCAAGTTCATGCATTTCTAGTAAGCAGATAATTTAATTGCAATCTGAATCATATATTATTGTGTGTACACGTTTTCCGTACACTGATAAAGTGAGTTAAAGATAAATATAAGCACGTGTCGTGTTGGAATCGATATTTTGTCTAAGACATATTGCATTCCTTTAATTTACATATGTAAACAAATTATTTAAATATTAGCTCCTGCCCACGACTACCTCCGCGTAGTAATAGTTACTTTGGACTAATGCTGCGGAAGCTCTTAAGAGGAAAAAACGCTGTTTTGAAACATTCTTCATTGGTGCTCCGCTTCTGTTGCTTTTAGCATTATGATATACAGCCTATAACATTCCTCGATAAATGAGCTATATAACACTGAAAGAATTTTTCAAATGGGACTAGTAGTTCCTGAGATAACCCCCTACAATGTTACAAATTCACAAACTTTAACTCTTCATAATATTAGTATAGATAAGAAATATTAAACTTAGGAATATTCTATATAGCGATATATCCTATATAATACAGAGTCCTGCGCCGCGTCTGTCTATCTGTTCGCGATAAACTGCTGAACGGATTTTCATGCGGTTTTCACCAGTAGATAAAGTGATTCGGACTAAAGTATTCATTATGCTAAACTTTCATTCTGGAATTTCACTTTAGAAATGGACCTGGAATATTTTATTTATTATATGAATATTTGCGACGGCCAGATATTTTACATTTAATCTGCTGTAGTCAGACTACTTAACGATATTATTTTAATTAATATTTAAATGTGAATAAGGGTTTATTTGTTTGAAATTTTTGTATACACCAAGGCTACCGAAAAATCGGGCAAGACCGCGGGCAAAATATCTTTATATATTTTACATATCTGTTAAAATAACAATATCAAGAGCTCGTTCATCATAAACTTGGACCTTACTCCTTACGCGATCTTTGAATGTTAACACTTTTGTAATTGTAAAAACAACACAAACCGACGCCATTAAAAAACGCAACGAAAATGTAACCACTATATTATAAATCAGTACAAACCAACGGTACCATCAAAATGTTCCCAAAAATATGACTATACCTCAGTAAAATAATTGCTATAAAATAACGCTGAAAAATTTCGCACACACAAACAAAGAAAAGAAAAGGTTACACATTAATCTTATTTCTTTATTTCTAGATGAGGTTAGACGCCAGTTTGCTGATTGTAATGTAAAAGCAATCGCGACTATTGAAATGTTTATGCCTGTCGCTGAAGAGGTCAGTAAAAGTCTCAAAGACTACAAAGGAACCATTTGGGTCGGAGGAGAGGATAATAAAGTAAAAGGTAATTTCATGTTTCTATAGCCGAAATGGTTGCTACCACAATAAATCAAGTGTAATGTCCGTCATTTATATCTAAATAAAGATG
This sequence comes from Antheraea mylitta, assembly GCA_014332785.1. Taxonomy (NCBI): domain Eukaryota; kingdom Metazoa; phylum Arthropoda; class Insecta; order Lepidoptera; family Saturniidae; genus Antheraea; species Antheraea mylitta. The sequence continues at coordinate 4,112,234 of JACEII010000027.1, read as the reverse complement.
AGTGTATGTAAGCTCATCATTTCAAAAAGGCTGCAATTTTGTATATGTGGTAGAGCCACGCTGAAACTTTTACTAGTATCAGCATGAATGGCTCGGCTCGCCCGGAATACTACCACCCTCTCACGGAAACACCGACGTGAAGTACCAGTGCTTGCATTGTTGCGTTTCGTTTGGTTAATGGTAGCGGCAAAGGCCCTATCCGCTCCCCCTATCCCTTCCTCTTCTCCCTCTCTTCCCCTACCCCTCTCTTCCTACTCAGACTGGCAATGCATTTACGATGCCCCCCTGATGTTGTTAGTGTCTATGAATATCTGTGATAACTTAACATTAAGTGACCCACTTGTTCGTTTGCCTCCTATGATATAAAGAAACCTATTTGATTTTTTTTTGTTTTATTTCTGCGGTGACTGGCGATAGAACTTAGATTTCTTAGTATCCACTGTGTTTTTGTGTTCCACTGTTCTTATCATTAGGTACAAATCAGTCACTATATTGTGATCCTATAAAAACTCCTATAAAAGTAGTATACGTATAATAGATCCTATAAAAACTTAGAAAGACGGTTCACTCACAAATTTACGAGTAGTTATTGGAACAAAGTAAGTGCTTAGTTAACCAAGGAAACAGTTGAATTTTTTTTTTATCGAAGCATGACATAGTGACTGCACTATTGTTGATGTTAAGCATATTGCAATCCAAAAACATCGGCAACCACCGAGAGACAGATTATCCATCGCCGGTCGCTGCTGTCATGCCGGCCATAATGACGAAAGTCACCCGGTACTGGATATGCACAGGCTGATCCCAAAACGCGACGCGCAGAAGCGGGTCACTATGACGGGCTTTTCCGCCATATATTCGTAACATTGTGTCGGGTGGAGCGATGTCTCGCTTGCCTTGGGGTATCAGAGAACAGTAAGACAAGTTTTATTTATTACTCTTTGTCCGTGTTTGAGTAGACTGCATTCAAGCGTCGTGGCTATCACTGAACAGAATCGATGCTATTCAAAAGGGTTGATTAATAATTAAAATGTTTCCCTGTAATAAAAAAAATCACTTCTATCGTGTGTCTTTATGACGTACTCTGTTTTGTGTATTCTCACTTATAGATAATGTTGTCTACAGCAATATTTATTACAACAACTGATGGGGTAATATTCAATTACATTAAGTACACACAGTCAAATTTTAGTAATATTGTAGACACTGCAGCTAAAACTGGATCAACATACACGTCTGGGCCTTGTTTAAATTCCACTTTGGTTCCTCGTCACGGTAATGATTTTACAATGAAATTACCTAATAATTTCCACTGCAAATCCACTGTCACTAGAGCGTGATATTATTTTTTTATCTATAAAAATTTCGTACAATAGCATCCACCGAGAGTTAGATGTTATCGAAAATGACATATTACGTAAGTAGCTTCGAAACAAGTGGTTTGGTAAATAGATAAAAAGTGAACTGAAAGAAATTGGTCTTTATAAAAATACTAGCTGGTCGACCGGACATTGTCTTGCCTTGATAATAAAAAGAATCATAGAGTCAATCGCAGCGCCACCTACTGGGTCCAACTGCGAATCTAAACCATTCTCAGATCCACTAGAACACTCACACAAAATTTCATCAAAATCGGTCCAGCCGTTTAGGAGTTCAGTGACATACACATGTACAGATGAAATTTATATATAAAGATTTATAGAATGCACATAATGCTTTTGACGTTACAATTACTTGTTATAAGACCATTTATTAAAATCACACAAAACCAATGAATTACATAACGGTTTTATTTATTTAATTTATTAAATATTTACTAGATTATGTTTCTGCCTTTTTTTAGATCATCTATGTATCGAAATACAGCGTATGTCCTTAATTTAAACTAAAACTATGACATTACTAAAAAGATTAAATAGTAGTTTGTAAATACTCTCATTTTTCAAAATTAGAAGTACGTATATACTTATAAAAAATCATTTTTGAATTCAAATTCGCCATCTCAGTACTATAAAAACGGTTCGCGTACTTAGACTTATTGGAAGTTTTTACAATGGTTTCTCTAAACTATAAGTTTATTTTATTTCTGGCAACTAATGTTCCAATGGCATTACCATTATCGAGTAGGTTATAATATTACTAGAGTCTTGCGATAATTTCAATTTTCTTACAAGATGGTGGCCTCTTTGTATGAACTTTCTAGGAAGTTTCTGTGGCATCTCAGAATTTATGTTTACTCGACATCTTTCATCGACTTCAGTTGTGTACAATAACCACACTATATTACGTAAAACACCACGAATATTACAAATTATATAGTCAAATAACACAACATTATCAATAAAATATAAAAGCTATAAGTTGGTTGTATAATTTACTATGAAATCTTTTCAGTCTATGATTTGTCTTCTTTAGCGAATTCATCAAAATGGTATCAATGAAGAAAATAAAATATGTAGCGGGTCATACAGTTATATTACAAATATAAATATCATTGGTGCCATATGCAAAAAAGGACGTGATAGATTAAATATTTTGTACAAAAAGCACTTTTCTTCCTTTTATATTTTAAGCTTAGTAACTGTCTATAATATTATTGTCAATTAAAAAAAAAACTTTGCACTTGTATTTGAAACGTAATATGATTTTTATTTGAATCATATATACATGTGTATGATATATGATAAAATATATGCTTAATGTAAATTATAAATCAAATGAAGTGTACATTACGTGTATCAATAATTAAGTTAGTCAAGGTAAATTAATTAATATCCGGACATATTATCCAATCATTGTAAATGAGTTAGGTATAGTCAATTGTTATTGATTTTCTTTCCCGAGTACTTCACGGATCAAGTCCATCATTTCAATCATTTCATCATCTATTTCAATTCATAATAGCAAAAAAAAAGAAAAATCACTTTTTGTGTAGAAAATATATTATAATTATAGGTAATTGTTCCGCGATGGAGAACAATTATAGGTCATTTATCCAGCTTCCATTCAATTTGAAAATCTATTGCTAAAGACTCAATATAGGGATTTGATTACCCCATTAGGCCTCCCACGGTAGCGGCTCAAGCCTAGGCTCGATCCCTCGGTAGGGAGCCCTTGAGTGCGTTGCTTGCGCGATACGGTGACACACAAATATACATCACTGCTACAACACAACACGATCACCCCCACACACGTGCACGCCTACACGCTTACACATGAAAGTGGAAGGGTTTACTTTTTTTTCACCTTATCGAACTGAAAAACTCTCAATTTTCCGATAATAAATATATGGAGGAGTTGTTGTGGCGTGTATGCTTGGTACACATATACGTTTCAACAACTCATACATATATGAATAGTTAGCTAGGTTAGGTAAGATAGGTCGCGATTTTGCATGCAACAGGCACAGCCAAGCCGAGGTGTGCCGTGCACCCTTGAGCTGGTTGCCAAAATAAAATCGACTGAGTGCCTTAAGCGCTCGCCTTAGTAGTCCGGTGAAGCTGTTAAGACCTTGCTGGGTCAATAGCGTAGTCATTTCGAAAAAAAAGGGTATACTTGATAACCTCTCTACAAAGTTATCTTTGTTTGCTTTATTGTTCGTCAAGTCTTTATTCTTGAATATATTATAGAAGAATAATCTTTTTCTGTTTATTCGTTAGTATATTTTTAACGGAAACCATTGAACGAATACACGTGAGTATTTTATGGTTACGTTTTAGTGTAGGTTTTAATACTTGGTTATAATGTAAAATTTAAAGTAGATAAAATATCTAACAACACATTCTGTTGCTATATTTTACTTAAGTTATTAAATATTTTTTTATGATTATAGGCGATTATTGTAGTAGGCGATAAAGTATTAAAAATACGGTAATAAACACTGCATACAGAAAGTCCCTGCAATAAATATTGAAATATAAAATAAACCATGTTAGGTTTAAAACACTTAAAAATAATAAAAAGTTATTGTGTACCTACCTATATCCACATCAGAGAGTAAAATTGGTTAATGATGACTGGTGCCGAGTATACACGATTCAGTGCGTCACCGACCCGAACGTACTTGATGTTTTTTTTTTTGTATATTGAAGCACGACAAAGTGACTGCACTATGCCTGATGGGAAGTATAGTACAATCCAAGAACAGTGGTGACCACCGAGAGACAGATTATCCATCGTCGGTCGCCGCTGTCATGCCGGCCATAATGACGAAAGTCACCCGGTACTGGATATGCACAGGCTGATCCCGAAACGCGACGCGCAAAAGTGAGTCACTATGACGGGCTTTTTCGCCATGTACATGGTGGTTGCGACCCAGTCGGGTTGTATAACCCTACCACCCCGCTATCGCCATTGCCTCGTTCGTTGATCAGCAGGGTGAACCACGTGTAGGTGAGGTTGGCTTGGGTGTCTCAAGTCTTAAGATGTTACTCGACACCCCTTACACCCAAAGAGTCGAAACCTAGTAAACACGATTGAGTGTCATTGACCCGAGCTGATGATTTTATTTCGTTCACTGTTTAATGCGCCTAAATAAGTTTTTGTAGTTAACGTGACCAGAGTTGTGGGTACAGTTAGTTTAACTTTTTTTTTCTCGAACTAACTACGCTAACCTAGCAAAGTCTTAACACCTTCACCGGACTATTAAGGCGAGCTCTTAAAGCATTCAACCGATTTTATTTGACAACTAGTTCAAGGGTGCACGGCACACCTCGGCTCGGGCTGTTGCCTGATACATGCGATTCGCGACCTATCTGAGCTTACCTAAGCTAAGCTAACTACTCATACATATATGAGTTGTTGAAACGTAAATGTGTATCAAGCATACATACCTCAACAACTCCTATATATATTTCGTATCGGATAATAGTTTTACATTACATAAATTATATTTTTAGGTATTTTCGGTTTGCGATCTTTATTGATGGCAGACCACAAAGCAGACCTTCCAACTGTTAACTGTGACGAAGTTTGTCTTATACCTTATTCAAGCGGTACCACTGGAATGCCTAAAGGCGTGATGTTAACACACAAGAACCTCGTATGTAACCTAAAACAAGTGAAAACTGAGAAAATGATCAAGCATTTGGGTGAAAAAGGTATTTTTTTATATTTCTCAAGCTACATGGAACCTAGCTACCTATTTGTATTATAAAATTTAACTTATTTAAGTAAATTGTATGTTATCCTTTGAATAAGAATTTTTCAAGAATCAAGGATAAATATCTGTTTTATTACGACCATTATAAAATAATTGTGCATTGTTTAAAATGAATATCTTTTTGTAGGAAACAAAAAAATAGCTGAAAATTCAACAATAGTTTATTACATTATTTATTAACTGATTTACATTTTTTTTTTCATGAACATGCTTCTTATTACGATGATACAATGAGATTTTTAGTAATTGAAGTATTGTTTAATTTCTTGTCTTCTTTAATGAAATAAAATACATTCAGTTTATTATGAGATTTATTTGAGGTAATTGTAAAATAATTACGCTATGAATAATTCTTCGTAGATACTTGTAATTGTTTATATCTGATGATATATGGTCATCAGCAATGAGGTTTAAATTATGCGTAGAATGTTTAACATAACCTAACTTTTTGGGTTATTTTTATTTCTAAGTAGTGTAACACTGTACAATACCGGTTATATTTTAATGATTTTAATATTCGTATATATATATGTGTGTATATATATTATTAGAATTAATTATGGCTTTCCTTTAATTACTTTCATTTTTTTATTTCCATTTAACCTTTATAGGAAAGCGAAATTATATGTAGTCTAGATCCTTCTCCGGGTTCAGTACTATATTATTTTCAAAACTATACGAAATACCGAAAAGACATGTTTTTTTTTTCTGAAACAATTAGCGCAAATAAAATGTTTGAAGTTAATTCGATTTTTTTAACTAATATTATAAACACGAGCATGAGTTCACACGTTATCCTAAAGAAAAGAATATAAGTTACCTGTCATCTATAACCAATGTAAAGAGCAAAATAATTTTGGTTATTTGGTTATTAATGCAAAATAACCAAAAACTCAAATAAGTATATAAAAATGAATATAATTAATCTTTTGGTTTAAATTACACATAATTGTACCACATTTGCATATAATACAACAACTACGGTCTGGTCAAGAACTGAATTAAATTATTCTGTTGTAGGTAGAGGTGACGTAGTCCTGACGGTACCTCCGTTCTTCCATATCTACGGATTCAATGGAATCTTGAACTTCAACCTTAGCTTGGGTTTCCACATTGTAACAATACCTAAGTACAAATAATTTTCTTAATTTGTATTAAAATTTCGTTTTGTACTGTATACATTAAGAGTGGTAGAATTAGTGTGCAGTTCAATTTCAGGTGTATGTCTGCTTATACTGCAAAGCTATAGTGTCCATATCTATATTTCGGTCCTAATGGTTGGCAATGCGCCCTGACTAGAGTTGCCATATATTCTTTGAGTAGGTAAATTGTAGTTGTTTCAGGTCAGTGAGCATGCTCGATCCCTGGCTGCCCCTCCAATGCGGCGGACGGTACACCGTGGGGTTTTAGTCCGTGCGAATCGGACATAACCTACCCTCTCCCCCGGGAGGGTAGCGTATCCGTTAGGGATTTCCCCACGTTAATAAAAAAAAAAAAAGGTAAATGGTAGTTGTCAAAGGTAGGAAAAATAATTCATTGTACCAAAAAAAGAATACCCTGAAATATCAGTGGAAACAGGAAGATTGGTCCTGTATTAATTTACTATAATTTTTTGTTACTGTTTTTATGATCTGTGTAAAATGAATAAAAAAAAATCAAACTGCTTTAACATACCATTGTTATTTTTTACATAAAGCTCAGTTGCCCAAAATAATATAAACTTTTCTAATACTGCGGGTGGGAACCTTAAATCTAGGATGTATGGCGAACCTTATCAATACTCAAGAGTAATAGCTATAGTAGTGTTCCCCAAAGTTGATTGGGTCGCGACTCATTTAAAAAACTTCCCAATTTAGGACTTACATCTTGCTTTTTATAAAGGAAAAAAGGCATAACTCGTATACTTGAAGTTCCTATCATATAAGAAAAAAAGACAGTTTTAATTGAAAATGTTACTACTTAAATACTATTGTTACTTTTTTCTAGTGCTTTTTTTTATTGAGAAGGATGTATTTGTTCTTTATATTTTGTCATTAATCTCATATCAATTTCGTTTTGAGTTACTTTTAATCTCAATTTTAGATACGACCAGTTTCAAACTTTCAAAGTTTATAAAACACCTTAGTGTTGGTCTTAACCAACGACAAAAAGTACTAATACTTACTTTGAGAAATGCTGATTTATAGTAAATATACAGGCAAATTATTGAATAGTCTTTAAGATTACCGTTCCTTTTTGAAATTCATTGTTATTGGTTTGTTTACATTAGACCGGGCTTCTTATTATAATAGTTTGATGATTTGAAAGTAAGAAGGGCTAAAATTTTACAGATTCACGCCGGACGATTACATCAAATGTCTCGTCGAGTACAGGCCCACTACGCTTTTTGTAGTGCCTTCGCTACTCGCCTTCCTAGCCACACACCCTTTTGTAAAGAAAAATCATTTAGAATCGATAGAAACTATCATGGTTGGAGCAGCTCCAACTACTGATAGTATGCTGGAGAAATTTTTACTTAAGTGCGAGAAAACTAAGGATCAGATTCGTTTACTACAAGGTTAGTAATATTTTCTAATTCGTTATATATTAGTATCTTTTGTGACATTTCAAAATTAATGTTTCGTGTTTTTCGTAAACCACATCACTTATGCATATTAACTGAATTGTATTACGTAATACACCACAAGTATAATATAATATAGGATCAGATAACGCAATGCCAAGCGCTAATTATGGCCCAATGGTAGCATGCTCGGATAGCAGTTGTAGCTTATAGTGAAAGAAATCATTGTAATTAAATGAATAAGTACTTGGTAGTAGAAAATTCCCTGAATTTGTCTGGTTAGTTATCATCTGCTTGTTGAAAATCTTACGCCAAACGCTCATACATGTGTTATAACAACACCAAGAACCAGTTCTGCCCTAGGTTTAGCTTATTTCATATTTTAGATTATATGGTCATTTGACATCTGGTGAGATTGTCATCAAATGCTGAAAAGTACAAAGTTAAAATAAAATAAGAAATTTTGAATTAAAAAAATTGTGAGCGTATAACCACATTATAGAAGTGTAAACATATGCGATAAAAACTGGAGACGATTTTTTTTTTAAACTTTATACGGTGTTATTACCATAAAATTAAATACTTGCTTTAAAAAGGATTCCTATTAAATGCACCGCGCTCTGCCGAGGCAAGTTCGTGTTACCCTTTTTTCGCAAGTCTAACCTAACCAAAGTGAGACAAAAGAGCAAGATAGCGAACATTCAGCGAGCGCGGTGCATTTAAAACGTAACCTTTGTAAAGCCAGTATTCAATACGTATTTAATTTTTTTGTAATAACACCGTATAGGTTAAAACGTTTGACCATTTCAAGTAATCTAAAAAGATGGTAAACACGCTAAAACTAGAGTGAGATTGACGCATGTGTAGCTTTGCGTTAAATTTTTTTTTCTTCCATACATAAGACAATAAACAACGGAGACGAAGTAACAGGTATCAGGTATCACAATAATTACAATCTCTCGCAGGTTACGGTATGACAGAAAGTTCACCGGTCACGTTAATGACGCCGTCCGATTATCCTTATGGAAAAGTTGGTTCTGTGGGACAATTGGTACCGAGTACCCAAGCACGTGTTATTTCATTAACTACGGGAGAGATGCTCGGACCTCATAAATCAGGCGAATTGTGGCTTCGCGGACCCCAGGTAAATCTAGATATATTTTAATACGTCTGGATGCTCTTATTTACCGCAGTAGTCAGGAATGTTGGTTTAGAAGTATAAGGATAATAAACAAAGTTTAAACTTAATCAAATTTATTTGAAAAAGCACATGATGCACAATGAGTAAAAATGACATGACGAAAAAGGATATTGGCGAAATAAAGTATTAAAAAATTAACAAGCAAAGACGTTCGAAACATACAGCCAAGTATTAACATAAAATTTTATCCAGTAAGAAATGTTATAATAAAATACCTACAATATATCGAGATCTGTAGAAATTGAAGTATTTTGAATCTGTCTCCATTATTAGTTTATATTCGTCTCTAAAAAATCTGATATTCTAAAGACCAAGAAAGTGCTATTTCGTACAGAATCCTGATAGACTTTGTAAAAAAATCAGTTGAAATGAAATGAAATGTTATTCTTTTCAGATTTCTGTTTTACCTATTCTTCCAATATTCTTAACTGTATTCATTTCGAAATTTCGTATCATAAGATATTAACAAAAATATTGAATATTTGAGATATCTTTTTTAGATTATAAAATTTTCAAAAGTATTATATGTTCTATACAATTTCTACATTCGATTCAAGTCAATGAGATGTTGAGTATGAATTTATAAAAAGATAATTATATATTTTGTTAACCGCTGGCTATTGTTTATCTTTTGTATGTATTACTTTTGTAATTCGTCCGTTCATGTATTATTTTCATAATTTTGCGATAGATAGTATTTAAAAAGGTCAGTGGTGATGAATATGACCTTAATTTTTATACTCCTTTCTGTTTATATGCCCGGATATAGCTCAACAACGGTAACGGCTTGGCCGATAGTTGCGAAATTGCATACGGAATGCTTATCATGCTAATCATGCCTTAATTAATAGGTTTTAGTAACACGTTCTCATCAACGTAATGTTTTAACTTATTCTAAACGATAAAGTATATATAGTTTAAATAATATATGCAATAAAAGTATTAAAACAAAATCAATGAAAACTTGATAATCATTAATTTAATACTGTAAAATGTGCATTGTAAATACGGTCAAAGTTTAATTTTACTAGGATTAATTTTATGTAAAAAGTGTATTTAAATTTGATCTATCTTAAGACGAAACCTACCTACTCTCCTGTCACCACTGATATGACAGACTTTATTTATATATCATGTACTTTTACAGTTTTGATAACTAGTATATTAATAAAGACCATGGATAATTCGTTTTTTTAATACTTTAAGTTATAGGGCTTTATTACAATTTCATCTGAGTGTAAATGCCGATGTGGCTCACAATGATATAACGTTAAACCTAAGGCCTGGTTCGCAAGTGTAGATGCTGGAAGTTATTCATGAGTGCAAGGCGACAGATTATCATCTTAAGGTGGTAGTTAATCAAACGGATGTCGAATGGTTTGCTTATAGTTTCATTACGTTGTTTTCCTACACTGAAAGTTCCACCTCACTTGGTAGGATATGAACCTACTTGGAACGACGTAGTGTCCGAACACGCTAATGACATATCCATCATTGCTTCAAAATCAATAATTTGTGTCAGAAATACAGAAGTACTGAAAATATTACAGGTAATGAAGGGATATTGGAAGAATGAGGCAGCTACTAAAGAGACACTGGATAGTGAAGGCTGGCTTCATACGGGCGACGTGGCGTATTATGATGAAGATCATTATTTCTACATAGTCGATCGCACTAAGGAACTTATTAAGGTTAAAGGAAACCAGGTAAATGATCATTAGAGTTTATTTAATTGAAAACCAATCCTTTTATACATAAAACAATTTTACATGAAACGCATTAAATGAGAGTTTTTGACAAGGTCGTGTTCTTTATGTGGTGGCTTTTATATTTTATTCATAATTTTGTGTTATTTGATTCCATATTTTGGTGGTGTAATACGTAATAGTTCAGTTACTTTGCACAAGTGAAGTAAATGGGAAATCATACTGCGTTGTATGAATTCTGAGATGCCACAAAAACTCCCTGTTCTAACAAGGGAGCCACCATCTTTTCAGAATATTGAAATTATGGCAACATGCTTGTAATATTATTACCTACTCAACAGTGATATGATAGTAACAATCATAAAATGCATAAAAAGCTTACCATTTTCATGTTTCAAATGAGTATAAAAGAGATAATTTAAAAATTACATAATATAATTATATCCATACCTAATGTTTGAACCAAAAATTGATCGAACTAGAGAGAACTAATAAAGAGTTATAGTTACTTTTTACTATTTGCTAATACTTTGTTTAGCAATGTGCATTTAATACGAAAGCACCAAAAAATCTTTATAAATCCTGTTACAGGTGTCACCAACAGAGTTAGAAAGTGTTATAATGGAGCGTCCAGAAGTGGCGGATGTCGCTGTGGTCGGTGTACCCGATCCCCTTGCAGGCGAAGTTCCTAAAGCCTTTGTCGTATTGAAATCGAATCATAAACTGACAGAAAAGGATGTTTATGATACTGTTGCCCAAAAACTAACAAAGTACAAACATCTCGAAGGAGGTGTCGTCTTCTTAGATGTTATACCAAGAAATGTTGCCGGAAAAATAATGAGAAATGAACTGAAAGTACTTGGTAGTAAAAATAAAAAACATTGATTGTCGATTTTTAAGCCATGAATATGTGTTGTTAGTTCTTAATAAATACTGTAAATAATGTATTATAGTTAGGTTTGTGAAGGATCTAGAAACTATTTTGTATTATATTTATTGTTAGTACTTAAATTTTAATAGAGTTTATTTTTTATGCATTGTTTCATTTCTTCCTTATCTTATTAATATGAATCAAGAGTCTTGAGACATTCATAAATAATAATTTACTTTGGAGACAGATTTTAGAATCATTTTTGACCAGAGTATAGCACACGTGGCATATCCAGTCATTCCTCGGAACTCGCCTCATTTTATTGGAAGAATATTATGAACCCACGATCGGTTTTAAATTAACATAAGTTGAGATGATCATTTAACATTAAATCTTTTCCATGTCATTTTATACCTCATAACATAAATAAAAACTAAATTTATGCTTTTATATGTAACTAGCTGACCCAGTCACGCGTTGTTGTGGCTCAGTTATTATGCCATTACATATTGATAAGAATTCATAATTGTTAATAATATGACCAATAAACGTCACTTAACGGACTTACACGCAGTGGAAGTTCTCAAAAGGAAAAAATAACATTTTTAAACATTCTTCATTGGTGCTCCGCTCCCATTGGTCTTAGCGTAATGATATATATATCGTATAACCTTCCTAGATAAATGAGCATTATAACAATGAATGAATTTTTCAAATCGGACAAGTAGTTCCTGAGATTATCCCCTACAACGTCACAAACTTTACCTCTTTATAATATTAATTAATAATGAATATGGATTATATAAGAACTAAATTGATGCTTTTATATGTAAAAAAATTAACTATTTTTTATCCGGCATCTGACATCTAATAATGTTATTGTACACACAACAAACTTTTAAGATCACAATGAATTGTTGGCACATATGTACATATATGCATATTTCAGTAGTGCCTGTAGTCTGGATAAGCTGGTTAAACCTTGCTAGGCCCAAAGGATAGTTCGGAAAAAAAAATTCATCGTAGGTTATTTCGTTGGTATCATGCCCATTTTAGAAATTCGTCATTTGTACACCCATAACATTTTATATATATTATTAACTAGGCGTTCCCGCCCGCTTCGTCGGGAAAATGACATTATAATGACATTTACATTATGAGCTAGAAAACAAATGAACCAAGGATGCCTATCTTTTGTTTTATGGGAGCAACTAATAAACAAATTGAGAAAACATGGCAAAGGGCTGAAAAATATATAGCCTATAACTATCTACGATTAATTCCGCGTCGAATGGTTGTGGTTTCATCCTGATCGGTCCAGTAGTTTTCGAGTTTACCAGGGACAAAGAAAACAAACTTTGCTTATATATATATCGACTAGCCTACGCTCGCGACTTCGTTCGCGTTCTCAAAAGGAAAATCATCCCGATTTTGAAACATTTTTCATCTGTGCTCCGGTTCTATTCGTCTTAGCGTGATGATATAAAGCCTATAACCGTTCTCGATGAATGAGCTATATAACACTGAAAGAATTATTCAAATCGGACCGTTCCTGAGATTACCCCCTACAACGTCACAAACTTTACCTCTTTATAATATTAGTATAGATTAGGAAAGAAAGAAAGATTAGGGTGGTCCTTATTTTAGGTATTGCGGAATAATTTCACAGGATGGTTCTAAATGAATAAAATAATTCTATCCAATGGTCAATCTTCAGATTTATCTAATCTTCTAATACCTTTGAACGATCAATTCTTGTATATTTTTATATATTCAGGATCTCGGAATCGGCGTCATCTATTTCCGTAAACTTAGTATGTAGGTGGTATCGGGGACGATACATCGATCTAGATTTTATTCATAAAAAACCTTTTTTAAACTGAGATTTTAGGCAATGAAAAAATATAGCTAGAATATGAAGGTAAATGTCATCACCGCTGGCAAAACAGAAATAGCCCAGATGGAAATTGGTTTCTTCGAAAATTCGTGTAACCAAAATACGAATCCGAGTGTATATATATTTTTTTTTGTAAAAATGGTAATTTTGTAAGGCAAACCTAACAATTTATTTTATGGAATAAACAATTTTATTATTATAATTATAAGACAGATATCTATTTGATTATTTTTTTATGTGAAAAAATGCTAACTTTGTGAGGCAAACCTAACAGTTTATTCTAATTTTAAAATGTTTTTTAGAGAACCGAGCTAGGCTCGGTCACCCAAGTACTTTTTATTATGATGAAAAATCACAATATATCTACTAATTGAAACCTAATAGTATAAAAAAATATAGCAAATTTCAGATTTTTTTACTTAATTAAGAACATTTCAATAAATCATAGCATAGAATACATGTCTGTATTGTCCATTTAAAACTTTGGCTAGGAGGGAGTACCACATATTTATTTTTTATTTGAAGTATTTTTTTATTCATTGGGAACCAATTTAGAACAATAAAACGCAACTAAATGTAACATATATGTATCTCTATTCACAATAGAGTAACCATAGCCTTTGAGGCCAGTCATCGTCTATAAAAAATTTAGTTCTTAATTTACTCACTCACTAAACAAATAACAGCAAATTAAATTATATTGGTATAACTTATATTCCATTTCTTTTAACTGCAAATATTGGAACATCTTTAACATACTACACTACTACTATATACCACACTTAAAAATTATGTTAAATCTTTAAACATCATTATTAAGTATGATGATTATTGATAATTCAATGAAGAAAAAGTATTAAATAACCAGATCACCACTGTGGTCCAAAACTGCTACTAAATATATAACCACATATTCTATACTTAATGATCTGTAGGAGCAATAAGAAATCCAGCCTCTCAAAGGATAATTTATTACTAAAAGGGAAAATTATAGTCATGGAATTTAATATATATTAATAACTAAAACAAGTATTATTAGAAAAAAAGGATTTTAATTTAATTTTATTAAGTTTCACAAGTTTACATTATTCTACTTATCAACTAACAGTCGAACAATTACAAAATTCATCCATTAAAACCTATGATTCCTTATCCTCAGTAACTGCTTCTACTACCTTATCATTTATGTTTTCAATTTCTATAGATAAATCATCCTTCTTTTCTTCCACAGGATTATCTTTAACCTTCGAACTCTCATGTATCTCTTCATTATCTTTTAGCTGAGGCTGAGGTAATACAGAATTCACATCAGATATAGAATAATTATCAGACTCGAGAGACATTTTTTGAGGATTTGTATTAACTTCTTCAACTGCCCCAGCTTCAGTATCTTGAGGGGTGTCTGGTTGTTTTACATATTCAGAACTACTTTCTGATTGGTTAGATTCCTCATGTACATCTGGTTTTGGTGAATTACTATTACCATCTGTGTTGTCACTTGATGAACTTTCTTCACTTGAAGTTGAAACCTCTGATATCAATTTAAGTTCTGTTTCATCTTTAGAATCAGAACTATTTTCATCTGATGTTAATTCCGTTTGTATTTTATTATCCTGATCTGCTAAAGGCTCCTTTTCCATAGCTTGAGCTACTTCAGGTTTTTCAACAGTGTCAGACTGCTCTTTGATTTTACGTTCAGTCATTTCAACATCATCCACTTGTATTTCTGGTATCACTAAATTAGTAGCATTTTGTAACTTTATTTCTGTTTCGATTTTAGGTTTTTCATCTGTTTCTGATGGTGATATTTCCATCTTTTCCTCTATATGCAAGTGTTGAGGAGTTTCATCAGATTTAACATCTATTTGTTCATCATCAGTAGCAACATTTGGTTCTGGTGGAGTTACAGATTCATACTCAGTTTTTTCTTGAACATCCATGAGGGTATCCTGTTTAGCCTTCAATCTTGCTTCAATGTCATCAACAGAAATATGTGAATCGGATGAACCAGGTTGAGGTTCAGAGTTTTGTTGATCAGAACTATCTTTCCAAGACATATCTTCCATTTCAACATCTACATTATATTCTGAATTATTATCGGAGCCATTCACAATGGGTTCACGGGGTTCTCCATTTTCTGGCTCAGGGTGCCGCTGGGTACCAGGCTCCCTGGTGCTCACGACTAAAATGTTCTTCTCTATTGCCCTCATGAATTTGTCCACACGGTTGTATTGTTTACGGGGACAAGTGAGCAACTCACATATCCTTTGTACTGTGAATGGGGCTGATGTAAAAGTGTCAAAACGTTCGAGTAAACTATTTTTCATAATATCGAAATTGAAAGGATCAACATTAGGATATGGCGGAATATCAATACCTGGTGATGTTTCATAGAAGTCTGTGATAACGTTGAGCAGTTTTTCTTTGAACAAACTTTTTACAAGAGACCATTGGTATACTGGATCAC
This sequence comes from Antheraea mylitta, assembly GCA_014332785.1. Taxonomy (NCBI): domain Eukaryota; kingdom Metazoa; phylum Arthropoda; class Insecta; order Lepidoptera; family Saturniidae; genus Antheraea; species Antheraea mylitta. The sequence continues at coordinate 4,096,368 of JACEII010000027.1, read as the reverse complement.
CGGTACGAGCTACGTAAGCTAAATATTCATTAAGTTCTTGTGGAATAGTTTTTGACTTGCGTTTAGAGAATTCTTCTAGAAAGTGATAAATTTCTTCGGCGTTTTCCATGCTGATTCAAAGAAGTAACAAAAGCGTTTTCTTTTAAGTAGGTATAAATAACAAAACCACTTATTGTATCAACGCCAAGAACCACAGATAATATTTCAACCACAGAATAGGGACACGAAAAAAGTATCGATACTTTGTGGTATCGAGTACATTTCCTTTCGATGCCGATACTTTTGTACTGGATACTTTGTATTAGATACTTTTACGCAAGGAGTACTTTTTGTCAGGTATCGTATCGAATGAATTTCAGAAAATACCTATTTTAGACTTGACCTTACGATTCATGTTTATGGCAACACCATCTAGTTCAATTGAATTGAACTTTCTAAAACACTGAGCTCAAAATTGTTACATCCGTTCATAGACATTGAGTTCCTAGCCTTTTTTCATTCATTTCACTAGTTCATCGTTCTAATAATAATATGATTGAATATTGAAGTTTAAAAAAACATTATTTTCTAAAACAGCAAGTCATATATCGAAAATCCGAAACAGCTAATCACTAATAAGACTTGATAAACTTACAATTTTAAGTGATTGTCCGGAGGAGGAATGGGAACAAAGTAATAAAAGTTTCATTTTTTTAAATAATATTTTTAATTTGTACCGTTACAATTGTCTTTTTTATTATTGTAATAAATGTATACTATTTGTTTATTTATGTTATGATCTACTGAAACTACTTACTGAGTGACATTGACGTCCGGACTTATGAGTATTAGGCCTTATAAGAAGTACTCGATACTTTCATGAGTAAGAGACTTTTATTCGATATTACTCATTAGTACATTATCGATACTTTGTACTCGTTACCGTGTCATTAATTAGGCCCCACAAAAAGTACTCGATACTTTGGAGTATCGATACTTTTGTTTCGACACTTTTATGAGTACGATACTTTTTTTGTCGATACTACTCATGAGTACAGTATCGATACTTTCTATTCGATACCGTGTCCCTACCACAGAATAATATTACAACTTACAACAAATAAGAAAATAAGATTAAACAAATAATTATACAGAATATATTTGACACAAATTGTACATTTTTTTTTATCTCGAACTGACTATGCTATTGACCTAGCAAGGTCTTAACAACTTCACTCAGTCACTGGACTAAAAATTGTACATACAAATAGGAGGAATTAAGCATTAGGTAAATTTATATAAGGTACTCTGTGTTAGGTAACGTAGTCCGGTGAAGTTGTAAAGTAAAGAGTTAAAGACCTTGCCAGGTCAATAGCGTAGTCAGTTAGAGAAAAAAAAGGGAAGCATTAAGTAATATATTACCTAACAACATAATCCGGAACATCCAATAATATCATTTGGAACATCATGCTAAACACTTCTGAAAACGTTAATTCAGTAAATTTTGTTGATCAGTATGAATTTATTACAGAGATCTATTCGTGATGACAGTACGTGTTATAAAGATTAGAGAGATAAATTATCATATCATCAATTCTTTCTCTGTGTAGCTTTTAAAATATTAACTTACTTTTTTTTCAAACTGATTCCGCTATTAGCCCTACAAGGCCTTTGCAGCTTCACCGGACTAATTTATCTTACTGATTACATCTGTTAATATGTAAAGTAAAAGTTCCAGACTAGTAACTACGAAAAGTATATAGTAATTTTTATCGATCTCTGGTAGCAAAAAAAAACCATTGTTAATTTCACGGAAGAAAGAAAAGATTATTCCTTGATCAAAATTCATATAGTAGTGTCAAAGACTAGCCCTACTAGGAACAGTAATCTTTGACTAACTTTTGTGATTTTATAACAACATATTCATGCAAAGCGTCAAGGGACAGGTTAAATAACTCGTATTAAATTGCAGCCCGCTCTCACTTTTAATTAATTCTTTTGATGTTGTTAATTACAAAAACATTTATGCGAGAATAGCTAAATTGTAAAAAAAGAAGAGACAAACAACAGACAATTATGTTATATCTATGTAAACCAAATTAATCTTTTACAGTTGACACTTGATAGGGGATATTTGTCTGTCATACTACATGACTAATCTACTAGGATTTTATATTTTTATTCATAATCTTATGTTACTTAACTCCATATTGTGTAAAATTGGTGGTGTTTCATGTAATATGGTTCGTTTACTGTGCATAAGTGAAGTGAATGGAATATAATACCGCGGAGCATGAATTCTGAGAATGTTTTAACAACCCACCATCTTGTTGAAACATTGAAATAATCGCACGCCACTTTACTTTAATATTGATCTCCTAACTTGTTCTGATAATTATCATAATATCTTTGACTTTATCAACTCCATGCTTAGAGATATTTGAACAATTTCGTTTTATGATAACTCGAAGATTAAGAAGATAAAAAATGTCTGTGATATTTATATAGAAGATTTGGCGCTTATACCTTGATATTAACATTTGGACATAGAAAACTGGTTAAAGAATACATAAGAATTACCTATATTGACAAGAACAGATTAAGAATTGGCAGTACGGATTAATTGCTTTCGCCTGTCCTGTTAGACGAATATTATTACTACTGACAGCTCTGTTACCGTTTTAGCGACTGTGTCGCTAGATCCAGCGGATTTTAGACATTTTTAAGGACTTTTTTTAAATCTAGCGACTTAAAAAAATTAACGAATTCTAGCGGCTAATTGAATATCGAAAATATTTAAATGTTTTGGTACCTATTTCATAGTAATTACTGGTAACAACATGAATTGCTGATGTCGTTTTTGGAATTTCGCTACCAGTATGTCGTTCGATCTTTAGGTCGACCTGAATTAAAACAGCAAGAAGAGTTATAAAGTGACTAAAAGTTGTTATAACTAATCCAACTAAAGCCTTTTGTTCATTTTATCACAGTGAAGTATTTGCAATATAGTATTTTTACCATGAAATACGATGAAACATTTAGCGACTTCTGGCGGATTTTTTAATAATGTATTTTTCAAAATCTAGCGACTTTTTAAATGACGTCTGGAGACTTTTTTATTTCTTAAACGGCAACACTGACTGACACTTGACCACCGTCATTTCAACTTTGAGCTAAACAAAAAATAAATGCAAGTTTAGTCCACAGAGTATTATAGAGAAATTTAATCCTTCAAAAAAATAAGTGATTAAAATTTAGAACTAACATGAATAATCTGATAATAAGAAGTTTTTTGCCGGTACAAAACGCATTAAAGTTATCTTACCGGTCTTTTGCTAGCGCTGGAATAAAAGAAAAAATTGATGATCTGGTGAAAAGTAATAAAGTTGTTGTATTTATGAAAGGTGTACCAGACGCACCAAGATGTGGTTTTAGTAATGCAGTTGTACAAATTATGAGAATGCATGCTGTGCCATATGAAAGCCGTGACGTATTAGCAGATGAGGATCTTAGACAAGGTAAATTTTTAAAGATAACCTAATTTACAAGTGGAGGTTACGTAAATAAAAAACTGTTATTTACTTATGGATAAATATTTATTACTGCCAAATCTGCTTTATTTAATACACTATAGTTTTATTGTTTTGTATGATTATATTGTTTTAGTCATTCAGAAACCTAATGTTATTGTTTTCAGGTATAAAAGATTATTCTAACTGGCCAACAATACCTCAAGTATTCATCAATGGTGAATTTGTCGGTGGTTGTGATATTATGCTGCAAATGCATCAATCCGGTGAACTTATTGAAGAACTTAAGAAAGTAGGAATCAAAAGTGCTCTTCTGACAGCAGAGGAAGCGAAGAGGGAGGACAAAAAGTAAGCTTTGTTAGACACAAATAAATGATTTTCTACAGCTTTATTAGCTATCTCTCCTGTTGTTTTTTTTGTAGTTCAAGTTTTCGGAAACATTTCCTAGATACAATAAACCTATAGATTATACCTCAATATTTATTACAATGTTAGAGGGCATCCATTAGTTATTTGACAAATTTAGGCACTGCTTTCATTGCTGAGGTTTGATAAACTGTGGTTGAAATTCCTCTCACTCATGTGAGATATTGTAATATTAATAATGCTGCAATAATTCAATTTATTGGCATATATTTTGTTTTATACTAGAAAATAATAGCACTTTTATATTTTCTGTGGGAATCTCAGGTAACTACAGTATTTGATATAAATCATATTAATAATTTATTTTCTCTAAATTGAAATGTTAATTACATTTTTTATTCATCAGCCCTCCTTTTTTTCTTCAACCTTATTTTGAACTCATAAGTAATGCCTGCTTATCAGTATTCTACAGAGGTTAGGATATCAGGTCAAAGGTTAGTAAATTAAAAAAAAATTGTAATCATAATTGTTACATATTGTCATAACTAAAATTAAATTCTGAGACTTGTTCTATTTAAGCAATTGTTCATGATTGTGGGTTTATATATATAGTTTATATTAATGGCAACATTTGACACTAAGTGTTGTTATCAATGTTTTAACTATTAATTAATTAAATATTGGACAAAATAATTGCTGAATTGAAACTTATGTAATATATAATAATTATGTCAAGATGATTTTTATTATTGTAACTGTTGTTGCCAGAACAACTAATTATTAATGTTAAATGTATGAATATTTATTATAATACAATAATGTATGTTTATTGATTGACAACTAATCTGTTTATTGTTTTTGTAATTACTATAGTCTGTTACATAATTTATTAGGCAATATTAGTCGTTACAAAATATGCAATGCTTAATAAATAATTAATATAACATCTTTTTCTCGAACTGACTACGCTATTGACCTAGCAACGTCATAACAGCTTCACTGGACTACTATTTTTTAATATAACATCTTATTCACTGCCATTTTTATACTCCAGCTCATGCTTGGAATGTAAGGAAAAATATCTATTTTAGCATGTGTACATGTGTAGAAGTTTATTTTTAGGAAAATCAGACATGTCCTATATACAAAGCCAAGTATCAGAAGTTATATCTAATATATTGTGTTGTACATATATTTTGACAAGTTTCTTAAGAGCTTTCGGGTTTAGTAACAGTATACACTCTATGTGTTGGCATATATTTTGTCCACTTGTAGACAAATTTTATTTCTCAATTGAGGAAATGGCAAGAACTGCGTTCTATAGTAGTTGCTGGAATCTGAGAAAAATATTATTTTTAGACATAGAACATAGACATGAAAGTAATGGGAAGCTATATTGTAATAAAAAATTGTGAGCATTTGGGCAAAAAATTGTCATGTATATCTAATATTTTTCTTGTGAACATAAACTGTATATTTTTCTGTTGTTGTTTATAAAAAATTTTATGATAATCAAGAAATAAAACAATATATGTTTAAGAACATTTTATTAAATTAGCTGTACATTCGAGTTAGTATACTTTTTGGGCATATAATCCATTCTTAATCTATGCATCACTGTATGTTCTTCACAATATAATTGTTTGGATTTGTAGTCATTATTAAAAGACGAAAATTATGGCAGATCATTTATTTGGAGTACCTACTTGTACCAAAATCCTCTCCCAAACAACATTTATATAAAAAATGATAAATAAATAGATGCAGGCAAGCTATGGCAACCTATGATTATAAATAATGTGTGTGAGACACTTCCCTGCAACATTTATAAATTTGGCCATCTTAAATAGATTTTCCTGTATATTAAACAAATCATAATTGATTGAATACTATAAATTACTAATTGGCAGTAATTAAATTGAATTTGTATAAATAATAATTGCTTATAAATAAAAAAAAATATATAACAAAAACATTTTCACAATGTGAATGAGTCTTAATTTGGTGTCCGTCACACATTAGTGAAGCCTAACATTAGCACCGTTTTTTATCTTATAAATAATTTTTGTGACTCTCCTGAGAATTTCATATAAAAGTTAAAAATACCTAATGCTAATGTATATAAATAATGTTGTAAATATTAAAATGATTTCTATTGATTTGAGCCAAAAGGTTAGGGACGATTTTTACAGTATGATAATTAATGGCATTTTTGGTTTATCATTGCACATAAAGGTATTGAATATAGAACAGCTATAAATACTTTTTTTTTGTCAACAAAAATTGTTATCCTTACACTGACATGATTTAGGGCGTCTCTGTAAGAGATTGTCAATGTAATGAGATAATTTTTGTGGACAGTGATGTCCATCCCTTCAATTTTGACCTCAGTTGTTAGTAGCGTGTGCGATGACGTAACGCAGATTTCTTTTGTCCAATTTTCTCCCTGACCAATGACAGTGTCTTATAATACTGCCCCTGTGACCTGTTGAAAACATTAATAGTTGATTAATGCATTTGTTATAATTATCTACATGTATACACACACATAGATTAAATGAATACTTGATTTCACTATTGCTACATACAGAAAAAAAAAATAATTTCAAAGAAGGCTGATTTGATTGGTGGCTTAAGAGTACCCACCATTTTGTATTTCTTTCCCTATTTTGGTTTATTTTTCGAACCGGTGATGAATTTCATGTTCATAAGGGTCTAAACTGAATTTTGATTTTGGCTGAACTGTTTTGTTTCTTCTTATTTATGTATAGGTATTGTTGATATGAATGTACCTAGAGGTCGGTTTCGCCATAGAGTGCGGTAGAGAAGGCCATGTAGTCGAGTGCGCCGGGCGGGGCGCCGGCGCCGCGGTACGGCGGCATGCGCGCCACGCAGTACTCCGCCTGGTCGGGCGGCAGCTCGCGTCTCAGCTCGTCAGCAGTTATGTATGGCTGCAAATATCAAGGCAACAAACATTATCTTACATCTTAACTATAACCGCAAACTCAACAAACATTCTCTTACACTTTAACTA
>JACEII010000027.1:3982660-4089449 GCA_014332785.1 Antheraea mylitta | reverse complement strand
TTAACTATAACCGCAAACTCAACAAACATTCTCTTACACTTTAACTATAACCGCAAACTCAACAAACATTCTCTTACACTTTAACTATAACCGCAAACTCAACAAGCATTCCCTATACTTTATCTACAACCACGAAGTTTTTGGCGGAATCTTAGAATGACTTGTAGTGGACTTTATATTTTATTCATAATCTTTTATTATTTGGCTCCATATTTTGTAATATTGGTGATGTTTACCTAATATTGTTAGGTTATTGTGTATAAGTGAAATGAATCGGAAATAATATCACGGAACATGGATTCTGACTTGCCACAAAAACTCCCTAGAAGGTTCTAACAAGACGACCACCATCTTGCTAGTTCATCAAAAATAATTACAAGAAACGTGTAATATCATTACACACTCGACAATGACAGTAACAATCTATTAGAAGATAAGTTTCCGAAAAAACTTGTTGCCTTTTCCTACATTTTCCCTAAATGACATGGCAAGTGACGTTTACTTGACGATTACTATGGTCTTTTCACTTTAATATCTATTACCTATGAATTTTTTGTCATGTTTTTCACTAGATGGCGCTGATATGTAATGTTGGGTTCTTTGTTACTTTTGCCGGTTACACGTCATAGCTATACTCTAGTTAATAATTTTATTAAAATTAATACACATCTGTTTTGAAAAGATTAAATAATTTGTTTGCACTGTATATATACTCCTCTTTCATTAAACTTTAATAATGACTATAAAAAACACAGTTAATATTAGAGTGAGATAAACATATTTTCACTATAAAGATTAATGTTTAAAAGTTTGTATACATTTTTTTTCTCGAATTGACTACGCTATTGACCTAGCAAGGTCTTAACAGCTTCACCGGACTACAAGTTTGTATATAACTTACTTATCTATATATGTAGTATGGGTCACAGGTATACAAGGTATACTTTTATACCTTCGATAGAGGCGCTGATTTAAAAAAGTGAGTGACATCTGTATTATATATTGTACCGTAACAATTACCTTGTCACCAGCTAAGATTCTGAAACTGTCGATGACTTGTTCAGCTGTATCCGTGTCTGTGGATTCCCTTGTCATGAAGTCCAAGAATGAATCGAATGATACATAACCTAGAAATGAACGAATTCATATATTAGGTACTAATAATTCTTGGTTTTAGTTTGGAAAAGTAAAAAAGAGACGTTTACTCTTTGCCGGTATAGCAGCCTGTTATGTAGTAATATTATTTCAATTCATAAATGCGCTTATTTTAACCTGTTTTATAATATATAGCTTGGTTATTCAGCAGTGTACATAAATAAAGTAAATTAAAATAATAAAAAAAATGATAATTTAGCGGATAATTAAAAATCTTTAGCCAAGAGACCACTATCTTTGTGGAAATTTCTTAGAAAGTTGGAAGTAACTAGTACAAAGTTAGGTTTTAAGAATTTTGCCTCACTCAGTGGTTGTAACAATCAAAACAACAAAATATGCTGTTTTTAAGGAATTCACTGAAGAAAATTATACAATCTGTCACACGCAAAGAACACATTGCAAATATTGAACTAATTGCAGTTAAAGTAACAACAAAATGATTCAGTATTTATGAAAACTGTACATTATTTTATTTGACTATATAAGTAGCTAAAATGTTAAATGATTGTAATATATAAATGCATTACCCGTGTTGTTGGGATCTACGACGGCGAGTATGCGTTGGAAGTCGAGTTCTCCTTGCCTGTCTTTGCCGATGCTGTAGCCCAGAGACACCAAACACGACTTCAGTTCCTCGGGTAATAAACGGCCTGTGGATATTATCATATACATATTTAACTAGCAATAAAATATGCATAATACTATTGAGATTAAATTAAGCATAGTGTATATTTTTGAGTTCACCATCAAGACAGATTTTTTGCGCAACCGAGTGAAAGATGATTAAAAAAATCGAGCCGTTACGGGACGCCTGGCAAATGTGAAACATCGAATATGTTATGTATAAATTATATGCATATAAGAACAGATTACGACAGGAATCAGCTATGGCATAATGAAAATATATAGCATTACAAATTTGTTTTATAAAATGACTATTTATTTTATTACATAAATATTCATTTTTAGCTAATACAAAAATTCAACTAGCCGCTGACGCTGTGTGTTTTTCGGCATTTATCAAAAGGTGCTAGGGCGGCGGCGCTTGCCGCGTAACATTAGTAGAACGAGTGGCCTATAAAACAATTTGTATCTTATATTTATAAAGTGTAATGTTTGAGTCTTTCGTTAATAGTGCCAAGTTCGTGTTATGCGTCGCCACGCCAACAATGAGGCTTACTCGCGTCTATAGATGTTTCACATCAAAACAGGTTAAAAAGTTTGAACAACGGAATCAAATAATACAATTAAATAACGTCCATAAATTATACAAAACAGTACTCAAATTTAAAATAAAATGTTTATTAAAATTAATTTGTTATATATTGCGTGTTATATTTTCGGGCTTAATTTCCGTTTTATGCTAAAATTAACTTAATTTCGTTTCAAACTAAGAATTAATTTTGAATAGTATTAAAGTTTCCAGATGTGACATGAAAGGAAAACTGATCCATTGGGTGACATATCAACCAACGCATAGTCCAAACGATTGGGTCTAGGTCCGTGAAAATTTCCATGTGGGTTTCTATTACATTGAACGTGAGAACTATGGAAGGATTTTTCGTAATTCGACCCTTACGATAGTGAAAATGGGGATGAAAGTTTGTATGCAAATCGGTCATTTTTCCGTCAGCTAGTCGGTCAGTAAGGTATATTTTTAAATATAGAGTCAAACATAATTATTGCATAGAAAACAAGTGCGAAACCGCAGGAAACTACTACTTAAAATAATTATCTTAGTAAGATTTAACACTTACCGGTGCGGTTTTTGTCGAAGTGGTTGAACGAAGCGCGGAACTCGGTGAGCTGCTCCTGCGTGATGCCCTTGGAGTCGCGGGTCAAGATCTGGTTCTCTACTTCGTTGATGGTGCGATTGATGGATGTGAGCAGCTGTTCCCAGCCCACGCGGAGTGTCTCCATTGTGTATTGTGAATACCTATCAATATAATATAATGTTTTTTTTTTTACTTTTTTTTTTGGCAATTAATCTTTCAGATTATTGCTGCCATTGTCACGTAGTCAATAATATTACAAGCGTCGTGCGATCACTTCAATATTGCATCGAGTTATTATTCTAACAAGATGGTGGATCCCCTGTTAGAATTTTTCAGGGAGTTTTTGTAGCATCACAGATTTTTTAAGTCGGTTTTATCTCTTTAAATTTTAGGCTTGTCAATGAACAAAGAAGAATATCTAGGAAGTGAGTTGATATTGCAATATCATTCATTATGAATTATGTCTTGTAATGATACGGGTTCGTCTTTCACGGAGTTGAGTTTAAAGATTTTTGAGTATGCAGAACTTAACGGCCTTAGTGAACTCTGATCGTTACCCGATTAGCACCGACGGAGAAACAGCTTCAAATATGCCGAAAATTGGTTTTGCTTAACGCCCTGCGTTACGCATATAGACGCATATTGACCTATTTATTAAGGGCGTTTCGGTAAACTGTAATCATATTCATGGAGGTGAATTAATATTGAAGCTAGATTGTTTTTGGTGCTGCACATTTAATAAGTAACATAGCTTACCCCGTGTCGAATACGCTCCACTAATATATCGGTTGCCAAAACTGTGATGATTTCACGTTTACTATCACAATGCACCACACGATTAAACTTTCATTTTAGACGTCTCATCCAACGCTCATACATTATTATTATTTTTTCAAATACCCGCGCTTAATCACCTCGTCAATGTCAATCTCTAACGTTACAACTAGTGACATCTATCGGTGTCATACATACGTTGACCGGTGATCATTACAGTCCAAAGTTGAAAGTGATCTCATCTGGATGTTGAAATCTTTAAAAATGCGTGACTGGATAGCGATACGCTAGGTACAATATTCGTTTTAGTGGCAAGTTAGTTACCCTCCATAGTGACTTTTGGTCTGTATTTCTTCACTTACAAAATAACAGTACCTGGACGACGGAGCCGAGCTAGGTTTTTTAAAAACAATTTAAAATTAAAATAAACTGTTAGGTTTGCCTCACAAAATTAGCATTTTTTCACATAAAAAATATATGTCTCTTATAATAATAAAGTTATTTATTTCATTAAAATAAATTGTTAGTTTTGCCTTACAAAATTATCATTTTCTACAAATATATATATATATATATATACACTCGGATTCGTATTTTGGTTACACGGATTTTCGAAGAAACCAATTTCCATCTGGGCTATTTCTGTTTTGCCAGCGGTGGCGACATTTACCTTCATATTCTAGCTATATTTTTTCATTGCCTGAAATCTCAGTTAAAAAACGTTTTCTATGAATAAAATCTAGCTAGATCGATTTATCGTTCCCGAAACTACCTACATATTAAGTTTTACTGAATATATACAAATATAAAAATATATAAGGATTGCTCGTTAAAGGTATTAGATAACAGTGACGTCCGGCGATAAATTACCCATTTCTCTATGGTTACAATTGCTTTTGGACTATGCTGGGAACACCATCATGGCTAGCTATACCATAACTATGCAGTGCCGTGAAAAAAATGATAAACTTTGAACAAATAAACAGATAAGTGTAAGTAGTTTAATAGATACATGGTAATACCCAAATAATTTTGATACTGACCTGTTCTCGAAGATCATGCCCTCTTGGACGGCCTGGTGGATACGTTCGAGTTCTTCGATGTGTGGTTTGTAAGCGTAAACGCCTGCTTCGTATTCCTTGAGTCTGCGGAGCTGGTCTTCCAAAGAGCCCTAAAACATGACAAAATACCAAATGCACCAACTTATTAAACTTTGACAAAATACACTTGTGCCTGAAGTTGATTATGGAGTGCTGAAGGTCTATTTGTACCATCCGTTATAATATACTGCCAGATTTACGACTACACAAGTATAATTCCCATTATCTGATAGGTACTAGTTACCAGAAGATGTGCTAATTTATTAAATTCAGAAAACATTCGTGTCAGGAGATTGGTGTGGAGTACTGAAGGTCTATTTGTTTGTTTCGTTGTAATATACCTGCATACTTACGTCTAAAGTATTACTCCCACTATCTGAAAGGTACCACGTACTAGGAGCTGTGGCAACTTATTAAACATGGGCACATTCGTACATTTCGTATTTACAGTCGGTTATAGAGTTTTGAAGGTCTATTTATTTGTTTCGTTATAATAAAGCTGCATGTTGAAGGTCTATTTATTTGTTTCGTTATAATAAAGCTGCAGACCAGTGTATGAAAAAGTATTATGCCACACTGTTTGAAAGGTACCAGGTACTGGAGTCTCCCTATTTATTAAACTTAAACAATTTACCTTTGTGTCCGGAGTTGTTTATAGAGTGCAGGCGTATTTATTTGATCCGTTATAATATAACCTACATACTAAAGACTGAAGTATTGGAGTACAGTGTGAAAGGAACCAGACACCGGTAGGTATGGCAAGTTATTAAATTTAGGTATAATTTAGTGTGAAGAGTTGCTTGTAGAGTAGTGTAGGTGTATTTGTTTGTTCTGTTAGAGTGTACCTGCAGACCCATGCCGATGGCGGTGACGGCGTCCATCTGCCGCTCGATCCAGGGCCCGACGGCGTTGGCCTTCTCCGCGAACTGGCGGCGGAGCGTCTCGTTGTTCTGCTGCTTGCGTAGCTCGGCGGCGAGCGTGGCGTCGCGCTGCGGCACCAACTGCCTCACGTCGGACCATTTGCGGTTCAACTCCTGAGGATATATTCAATTTGTTTTACCATTTTTTTATTTCGACGAGCGCTTGTCCAGTGGTCGATTTTTTTTTGATAACATAGATTATTGATTTTTTTTTCTCAAGCTGACTACGCTATTGGCCTTACTAGGCCTTCACAGCCTCACCGGATTACTTAGATTATTGATAACACCAAAGCTCGTCAATAACTACAAAACAAAAAAGAATTAAGAAGATCGGCTGACATGCAGAGTAGAAAGATGTTATTAACCATTTCCGCACTGGCTATACACATCTATATGTAAATATATGTTTCTAAGAAATTTTATTAAAAAGTTCTTTGTTATGACATATATGAATCCATGATCAATGAATAGATTAAACATTATTTCATTAAAATAAATATACATCTTGTTCTAAGGGTTCAATAATTTTATTTTATTGCTTTTTGTCTTATTTTTTAAGTTATCTATTTCTATAATAAAACACTGTCGTTTTAGAACGGGATTAACATATTTTCTTTACAAATATAGTACATAATTAAAGGCTTGTATTCAAACTTATTAAGATCGCTCTATACATTTCCTGTAATACTTTTTATACTCTTTGACATATATACATCGACAAATTCATCTATAAGTCGCAGATATTAGTTCTATATAACTTATAGCTAGTGGCACTGATTTAAATAAATATATTTATGTAAGTCATGTAACTTTATGATTAGGTTCGTTTATACAAAGTAAGTTGTTACTTACGTGGGCAGTGAGTGTGGTGTAAGGATTCTCTAAGCCACCAGGTATCTGGTGCTGCTTCACAATAGCTTCGACCTGGTGTACCAAGTTTACTATCGCCTGAAATAAGTAGTTTTAAATTATTAACTGCTTTATTACATTAAATTAGAAAGGTTTGAATATATATAGTCTCAAATACCTGGTACTCCTTGTCAGCTTCACCGAGAGTGGCCTTGAAGCGAGCGTGTGCGTCCATTAGGCCAGAGATTTCTTCGATGGTGTGCACGATGAACATGTCCACAAGATCCTCGCGTGTTCCATCCAACCTTTAAAAGAATGAGGAACTAATAAGATGGTGGCCGTCTCGTTAGAACTTTCTAGGGAGTATTTGTAACAAGTCATAGTCCATGCTGCGTGATATTATTTTGTATCTACTTCACTTGTGTATAGTAATTAAACTATATGACGTGAAATACCACCGATATGACATTAAATAGAGCCAAATAACAGAAGATTATGAATAAAATATAAAGTCCACTACGACTTGTCTAAGATCCCGCCAAAAACTACGTGGTTATAGTTAAAGTGTAAGTTGTAAGGGAATGCTTGTTGAGTTTGTGGTTATAGTTAAAGTGTAAGAGACTGTTTGTTGAGTTTGAGGTTATGGTTAAAGTGTAAGAGAATGTTGAGTTTGCGGTTATAGTTAAGGTGTGAAGTAATGTTGAGTTTATGGTTATAGTTAAAGTGTAACATAATGTTTTCTGAGTTTGCGGTTATAGTTAAGGTGAAGGTAATGTTTGTTGAGTTTGCGGTTATAGTTAAGGTGTAAGGCAATGTTTGTTAAGTTTGCAGTTATAGTTAAAGTGTAAAGAGTAAAGTAATGTCGTGAGGTGAGGGAGAGGTTGTTGTACCAGTTGTTGAAGGGAGCGGCGCGCTTCGCGAACTCGAGATGCAGCAGGTCGATCTGCTCGAGCACGCGCTCTGCGTCGTCGAGCGCGTGGCGGCGGCGTTGCGTGAGCGCTCCGAGCCGGTCCCACTGCGAGCAGATGCGCTGGCAGCGCGCGTTCACGCTGCCCACCTCGTGGTACTCCAACGTACTGCCGATTTACAAATGTTCATTATCAATTAACATTCCTTATACTATACAACGATCTGGTATATACCGATAAGTTTTAACTATTTAAATAGGTTGATAGAGGTCTGTTGTCGTATCAATTATTTTGTTAATTTTCCTTATTAAACATTGTTATTAAAGTTTAAAAAAATATGAGGTTTGGAATTCTAAGCAAACTACATGTTTGCTATAATTTTTTTTATCTGTACATAGTACATTATTAAGAGAATAAACAACGCAGACGAAGTTGACAATGTAATGAAAATAGAACCATTGACAATGACGTATTTTACGATTATGCAACTTATACGTAAAAAGTCAGACCTAAATCCCATTTTTTTATATATATCATAGGAGGCAAACGAACGATATGGACAAATTTTCGACACCTTTGTTTGTTTATTAACTAATAGTATGAAATAGGTAGGTATTTAGAGAACTTATCTTAGACGAAATGGCAAAAGTTCAGTAAAAAAGTAGGTGTGAACTTTATCTACACGCATTAGAAGTTATAATTCTTTGGCGTAACAATATAAATATCTTTTTTTAAATCTATTTGTCTACTTTTTTTCTATCTATTTTATCTTCTTTTACATACAAAAATATCTTTCGCTTTATTCTACGTTTGTAGAAATAAGGACGCTAACAATAGAAAAAAGGTATTTACTACATTGAAAGTTTCAATACAAAGAAATAAAAACAACAACTAAACAAAATGTTGACTATAGCTAACTTCAGGGTGTCGATTTTTCGTGACGGTGTGCGCGCGCATCGTAAAATTTACTCTCATAATTTTTCCCTAACGTACCAAAAGAAGTATAAGTTCAAAAAGAATGGAAAGCAAATTTAATTCCTAATGCATGATAATTCGTACTTTAATGGCTTTTGAAACAAAACTAGTAGAATATATAAAGAAGATTATAAAAGTGAATTAAGTTTGTAATCTCACTTAAGCTCTTGGGCAATAGCAGCGATTTGCTCGACACGATCTTGATGCGCTGCGAGATCAGACTCGAAAGCCTCGTGCTTCTTCTTCAAGGCCTTGATGTCATTAAGCTTACATTGCCTGAAGTCTTGGGACTGAAGCATTTCTTCCTTGCCTATAATTATGAACATGTTACAGAAATTGTCCAAATAGATTCTAATGGACAAAAACATAATTATTCAAATTTAGTATAAACATACCTCTAGTCCAGTCCTCATGGATGTCCGCCTTGTGCTTGAACTTCTGGGCAAGGTATTCAAGACGCTCAAGGCGCATCATCTCGCTAAGAAGCCACTCTTCAAATGCCTTCTCAGCGATTTCCAAACCTTTCCATGCGTTAGCGATATCCTGTTTGTATGTAAAAATATTCGTGTTAATTATCAATGTTTTACAAAATATATACCATACTGTAGATAACTATTTTACATTGGATTCGAGTGACGTAAGCGTACGTTAAAACTATTAAAATGAGCCATCGAAAAAGTTTAAATTTTTATATGGAATATTTGAAAATAGAATTCTGTTTTATTGACTATTTATTGCAAATAAACTGGGCGATTTCGCACTTTAATATAGGTTTGACTTATCCCACGGGAAGAGTATTTCTTTCTGAGTTAAAAGTACCCATTATATGCCACAGACAATGGATATACAAAATATTAAAATGATCTATTGAGCAGTTAAGGCATAAAAGCTAAATAATATGTAGTGAGGACTGAAATCAGAAATAAAATCGGTGCTCAAATTCTCTATAAAATATCTATTACTAAAAGAAATTCATCATCATACAAAAACAAACTGTCAACAACTGTATCTAAAGTTCGGAATAAAACTTCTTATTTATGTAGATAACAGAAATAGTAGCCGCTGGAAGGAAAAAATTAGACATGATTTCAAAATGAAGTGGTTACTTACAGACACCATCTTGCCCTCAGTGGGCATATAAGCCGGGCGGTTGCTCAAACGAAGCTTGGTTTGGAGGGTGTTGAAGTTGGTCTCCAGCTTGGCTTTTTGTTCTACACGTGGTGGCTTGTGCTTACGCCTAAAATTACACTTTGGTTTTCCATGATATTCACATAATTTGACCAATAAATTTTTAAGGTAAACTTGGGTAATTATTAGGAATTAATGATTCAGTCTTCAAAGTTCGTAATACTGTTCGAAGAGAACTAAATACATATATAGGTTATATTTTTACCTGTAAGTACGGTAATCCTCTAGTTTCTTCTGGCATCCGGCAAGCGAGTTGTCGGTCTGGCGGCTGTTCAACCAGGGCATAGTACGGCGGATCCAGTCCAGAAGCTTAAAATTGTAACAGTATATCATGGTAAGTTTTATTTCATTGTATATGTCGTTTTTTCTTTTTTCTTTTTTAGATCTGACTACGCTATTGAACCAGTAAGGTCTTAACAGCTTCACCGGACTACGATCATATTGTATATATCACAATTCATTATTCTCAGTACAACACCGTCAATAGTCAAAGTGGAGTCAAACTAACCAGCAAATAGCATGGCCAAAGCTACTAATTTCGCATTCAATAAACTCATAAGGTTTTAATTTTAAATAAATATATGCCCTAATTTTACTGTCCAAAAATAAGTTCGAACCTGTTCGAAACACACTTAGGATATTTTTATACTTCATAGGTTTTAAGCGTTTGACCGAAATTTCATCTAAAATTAAATGAGGCACTTCCTCAGATGAGATGGTGAACTTGTTAATCCTAGAGGAACTGACTCTTGTGCAGCTGTCGGAAAACATACACATATGCTTGCGATATTTTTTTACTTAAATTTGGTAACTAGCCAGATAGGCTTAGAAAATCACCATATAACCATGCTATAGTTTCCTCATAATGTTTTCCTTTGATTCAGTTGAAGAATTAGAAGATATATCGATCGACGATGTGTCCAAACACGCTATCAACAAATCCATTACCGCTTCAGGTAAAGGAATTGGTTATATCCGATTACATTATAAGCAGAAAGCTGTAAATACGTAACTTATATATTTTGGCAAAATAAATGACACGATAATGCACACATACGTATAGTAATATTGTGACGCCACAGTGTCTTAGATAAAATGCGGAAGTAAGATGGCATATTCTCAATATCGTTTGTGAAAAAGAAATAGTTATATGTTGCTTAGATACGTGCGCATTGACGGGCAGCCGTCAAAAATAAGCTAGTTGGTCAAGTTTGAACAAGGGAATGTAGAATATTTTGTTGTATCTATACTTACGTCACTAGCGAGACGCTCGTACTCTTCCATGAGGCGTTCGTTCTCCTGGTTGACTTTGAGAACTTTACAAATGCGGTTCGCGGCCGTCTCAGCCTGTAATTATATAATTATACCAATTATTTTCAAGAATACCGATTATTGTTAACTATAAAAATTAACGTGAAATATGAAATAAGCATAATGAAGAGAAAGAAAAAGAATTATCTAATAGGTGCTATTACGGCACTGAAGTGTTTTTCAGTCTTCGTTTTCGCTACCATGCAGCGTTTAGGTTTATCCATAGTATAGATGTAAGAGTTAGTTGATACAAACCTTTTGAGCACCAGAGAAGCAATGGTAGTACGAGGATACGTATGTCATGACTGCTCTCTCGTCCGGCATCGCCGTGTTCTGGAGATCTGACAAGCGGCACGCAAGCGACACAGTGTTAGTTCTCATGCGATGTTCAATGTATTATTATTTCAAGGAATGCTTGTATAAAATTATCTAGTTTATTTGTGATACTGGTTCTCAATGTATATTATAAGAAATACGTTTGTTTATAAACATGTACTCCAGGTTCTCAATAATATAGAAAATGAACATATATTATCTTTAGAAGCAACAGGAAAATTTATAAACGTTATTTGTAGGTTTTTAATGTTATGTAACGCCAAACGGTATAAAATTTTGATAACACAAGTATTCCTATATATTTAAAATATCACGAGTAAAGTTAACAACAAAGCTTATTTCTATGCTTATTACTACAGTTAAAAATAAACACTTAGACAATTTTGGCAATAGGAACATGTTGACGTAGATTAGAGTTTAGGAGTTTTCGATAAAAATAATCCTTTAGGAAAGATGGTAGGTATGGAGTAATAGTTAGATTTTTTTTTAATATATGAGAAACAATTGGGTTTCTAATTTTAGATGATTCATCAAGAATAGTTTTAAGAATAGGAAAGCTAGAAGATTCTGCCTCAGCAGTATAGGCACTCAAATCATGCAATTTTATATGGACACACAAAGGCCTGGTGTTAGGAGCGCGGATATCAAACACAGTAGTTGGTGATAGCGCTGCACATGGCGGCCATTTTGTTTTTGTACCTGTTGCGCGCCTTGGAAGGCGTGGTAGTAACATGACACATAGGTCATTATGGCGCGCTCGTCCGGCTTTGGCGTGTTTATCAGGTCTGCAATATCCAGTTATGTCATTTATCTCACGTATTCAATGTAAATAAAGTTACATAATAATTATGAGTATTATAACAAATTATGTACTTAAGCGATCATATTTTTGAGTTTTTTTTTTATAATTTCAAAGCTGTTTATATCAAGTGATAAAACACATTACCGTCAGGATCCAACATGCGGGGGATGTCAAGGTATTTCTCAGCGACATCGAAAGCAGTATTCAGGTTCTCAAGAGGATTGTCCTTCGAGAGTTTGCTGTAATCGATAAGGTCAGGTCTGTGCCGGTGGATCAGAGCACAGAAGGCTAAACCGTCCTTGAATGAAAGATGGAAGTTCTGGACATTGACGTTCTTGTAGGGCGCGGTCTTACGTTGACACCAGAGAAGCAGACCTTCCTGCGGAATTAAAGTACTTTTTTATATGCATTCAAAGAATAATAATGATTATAGCCTGTAAATATTAAGACCTAAAACTTCTTCCCAAATTAAGGTATACCACATATTGGCAATTTTAGTAGTCAATATTTTTTTCTATTCAATAAACATATGACTTTAAGTTGCACAGATCATATGACAGATATTACACATAGATAACAAGCTTCGTGGCGTCGCGGTAGTAAGATTTACTACTGAACCAGGAGGTCGCAGGGTCGACTTCTGTACATGACTGACTTTTGTATGATTACCATAATTGTTATATCTATATCAGATTACAAAATACTACGTTATTCTACGTTATTAGCTGCCTGTTTACCATGATATAGGTTAGGCTTAGTATGGACTTTCATGGTCGTATATGAAATTGTTTTCTAATTTTATTGATCATGGATTTAAGATTTATTCAGATAAAGGTCATGAGTTTATTGGGTACTAGATGGTGGTATTAGAAATGTATTTTCTTGAACGTTTAGGTTTCCTCGCGAAGTTTTCCCACTTACATATAGTAGAAATTAATAGTTATTAAATTGACGTAACCTCGCGATCCATTTGTTGGCCATTCCACAGGTCTTAACATTTGACCGCTATCATAAAAGCACAATGGCCGCAGATAATTTAACGGGTGAAACGAACTGTGTAATGGAGTTACCGTTTTACGTTTTTCCGAATATGTTACCTTACTGTTTAAAAAGACCTTGTAACTGTATATACTAACGTTTTTCTATGTATTACCTTAGCGGTCATTTCTTCTACAGAGATATCTTGGATGGCGAATCTCAGGATAATTGTCCAAATCATACCGAGGGTCATTTTGAGATTGCCATCGACGATTTCCTCAGCACCAATTGACACCAACTTTACACCTAAATAAAATAGATTGATATTAAAAAGTACGTATTTTCCTTTCCAGTGATGTCATTAATGAGGATGACATCGAATTATTGATAGAAAAACGAGATTATATCATCATACCAATTACAGGTTCGTATTAAATGGCATGACTAGTATATAATTCTACGATTAAGCTTCTATGACGATTGAATTGTTAGATATTAAAATTGATTTTAATATTATTGATAATACTGTTTTTTGTTGTGAAAGATTGAAGCATATTTTAAAAATGTCATTTTTAATCCAATGGCACATTATATAATCTAATGCCATCAAAAACAAAACTTGTAAAAAAAACAAGTCTCGCAACAAAGTTCTACTACCGTAAAAAGTTGTGAGTTTCATGTATTACTAAGTCGGTTATTTTATTAAGTCCCTACTGTAGGGATCTTCTGTCATAAGTTATTACGTAATTAACTAACCTAACAACATCTTAGTGACAACCAGATTAGGCCTCCCTCGGTAGCGACTCAAGTCTAGTTTCGATCCCTCGGCAGGGAGCCCTTGAGTGCGTTACTTGCGCGATACAGTGACACAAAAATTTACATCACTTCTACAACACTACACGATTACCCCCACACACGTGCACGCTACACGCTTACACATGAAAGCGGAAGGGTTTTATTTATTTCCCTTATCGAACTGAAAAAAAATTAATTTTCCGATAATAAATATATGGAGGGGTTGTTGAGGCGTGTATGCACGGTACACATATGCGTCTCAACAACTCAAACATATATGAGTAGTTAGCTAGGTTAGCTAAGATAGGTCGCGAGTTTGTATGTAACAGGCAACAGCCAAGCCGAGGTATGTCGTTCACCCTTGAGCTAGTTGCCCAAATAAAAACGGCTGAGTGCCTTAAGCGCTCGCCTTAGTAGTTCGATGAAGCTGTTAAGACCTTGCTAGGTCAATAGCGTAGTCAGTTCGAAAAAAAAACATCTTAATGACCCTATCAATATTAAAAATCTTTTATGTTTTAAATAGAATAGATTGACTGTCGGGGGTAGATACTGCCGTGCCCTCAGATAACAAGATTATAGACTAGAGACTTCGTACACGTTGATCATATGAGACTTATTGATAACTAGCTGACAACTTGACTCCGTTTCTTAATAAACAACTTATTATGTTAACAATATGTTTTATGTACAGAGGAAAAAAACATAAGCATTACACCGTTTACCCCACTTCTCCAAAGCAAGACATCTATCACTTAAAGGATGTTACTTATAAAAATCGTTCTTTCTTAAAATTTTAATAAGTTTATAAATATATCTTGATATTTTTGAAGTGAAAACTTCTTTAAGCGCGTCGAGCGGTATCTTAGCAGCAGATTAATTTATTATTTCACTTCATAACATGCTAATAAGCGTGACCGAACGTATTGCGTTTGCGCGGCTTACGGCAGACTAGCGACTTGTGTATACATAATATATGTTTTGTATCGATACTGTGCAGCTCATATATTTGATTTATTAATGAATTGTATTAAAATGTATATAGTTATCGCTCCGAGTTCCAATAGATGTTCATACAAGACTAATGTGAATCATTTAAATATACAAATTGTGAAATTTAAACATTGTAATACACGCTATAATTTATTTAAATATTATAAAGAGAACATAGTTATATCATCGTTTTAAGTTTAATCTTCTGTTGGTAGTATTTATGACTACTTAGATTTTTTAAGGCAAGGCGCAAGTGTTTAAGAAGTAAGACTAAAAAAATATCGGAATCTACTTAGTAGTTTTAAAGTGATATGCAGACAACGCCAAACTTTTATCAATTTATTTATACGGTACATCCTTTAGCGCTCAGGGATAATATAGCTGAGAGATAATTTTGTACATCCAAACTTAACCTCTTCATAATGTGTAAGTATGTATATATGGACACTTAATAGTTATCATGAAATACAATAAAGGATATAAAAGCAAAGACTTGACGGCAATTATTATATACAGGTAGGCGAAACAGGAAATATTAAAAGAAAAATACTGTTTAAAGAAGTCAGTTGATATAATAATAATTAAACAATATTAATCGTACCGTTCTTTTTAAGTTACTTATATTATAAATAATACATTTCTGTAAAAGTGGACAGTGAAGATTTTTACCCTTCAAATATTTCACGTAAATATTTATCGTCCTACAATATCATTTATATTTCACTAGCCTCTGCCAGCGACTTCGTTCGCGTGGAATAGTTATTTTGGGCTAAAGCTAAAGCGCAGCGGACGCTCTCAAGAGGAAAAAAAACCCCGATTTTTAAACATTCTTCGTTGGTGTTCCGCTCGTATTGGTCTTAGCGTGATGATATATAGCCTATAACCATCCTCGATAAATGAGCTATATAACATTGAAAGAATATTTCAAATCGAACCAATTATTCCTGAGATTACCCCCCTTCAACGTCACAAACTTTACCTCTTTATAATATTAGTATAGAAGTATAGATTTTAAATACAGGAGAAAAGGTACTGAGCTGTTTTATCTTCGCCTATTTCTATTTTCTAAGAGCGATTTCGTATAACAAACACAGTTATTATAAGAATGTCATCCTGAGATTCTCGTAATTGGCACTTTTAAACTATGCTGTGTACTGTTATCAATAAGTTCTAGTTACTGTAACGGCGGTAGAACTCGATTCAAGTGAAATACGTACAGTGAACACGTAAGGGCGCACGAGTTACCTTTTATGCCTAACGTGTAGTGTAGATTACTGTTCATTTAACTGTTCCTGAGTAGACAACTATTTATTTTATAAGCTTGTGTATACAGTTTAATATTCATTTTTGCAAGACCTTACAATTGAGATTTTCGAACGAAACCTAATTGTGATTCAAATGTTGTTGTAGTGTATATTAATGTATAATTATTTTCTTGATAAGTATGCTGTTCAAAGCATTTTGTTAAATGCACAAACGTGTTATACGTTTCACATTTATAGATTAAAAAAATAGGTGTTTTTAAGACACTAAGCAAAATTTTGTATATAGGATACAAAAAATACAATGGTACCATTCTTTTTGTATCCATACATAATAATTGCGTTTATTGTGGAATCTTTATTGTACTAATTTTTTATCACATATGTAGGTATATTTTCAACATCCTAATGTTCGTTCGTGTAATAAATTTCATTTAGTACATTGTATTGTTGACCTAAAATTCTCATCAAGTTCTGACAGTAAAATGAACTCACTGAAATTTGCTAGAGATAAATTTAAACTCGAGAATGACGTCATAATAAATCCAAAATGGAGAACAATAACGTGAGTTTTTCTACATCCTTACATAGTACAAAAGACAACTTTTCTTTCAATGGGGTTATACTCGTAACTCGTAAACTACAGAATCGATTGAAACTATTAATTTTTAAATCATAGTTTTATACTCTGGTCAGTTTTTTTTATACTCTGGTCAGTTTTTGTATTTTGTTACATTAGGTAATATATGGAACAAATGTTGAAGTAAAAAATAAATTACGTCGTTGCGAAATGGTTACTATTAAATTGGGGCCGTCGGATTTAAATCTACACAACGTAGCGGATATTTCTTTAGAATAAAAATTACTTATATAATTTATATTACAATGAACGGTTTTACTTTTAATGGTAATATTGTTAAAATGTATATACCTTTCGAGGCTATGAAGTCCAAAGCTTTGTTGACGTTGGCGATCTTGTGGAACCGCATTTTACCACGGTCAGGCTTAGGCAGGGTCTCGCCGGAGATCACCTCCAGCAGCAACATGAGTTTCAACCCATTGCGGAAGTCTTCATCAATGTTTTCGATTCCGGTACCAGCTTTCCTCAAGTGGCTGTTGCACCAAGCGGTAAAGGTCTGTAATGAGAAATAGGTATATGGAATTAAGAATGAATTTGTTTAACCTGTCTATATATCTATACTAATATTACAAAGAGGTAAAGTTTGTAACGTTGTGAGTTTGTAGGGGGTAATCCCAGGAATTACTGGTCCGGTTTAAAAAAATCTGTCAGTGTTATATAGCTCATTTATAGAGAAAAGTTATAGGTTATATATCATCACGCTAAGACTAATAGCAGCGGAGCACCGATAAAAAATTTTTAAAATCGGGAAATTTTTGTCCTCTTGAGAGCTTACGCTGCGTGTAGCGTTAGCCCAAAATAACTATTACTACGCGGACGAAGTCACGGGCAGGGGTTTGTATGCTATAATATGAATGTAAATGTAAAGTGTCTCTATTTATTTGATTTTCGTGAAAAAAATTGTAGCAGGTGTCTAGGAATACGTAATAGAATACATTTCAATGATGTTTAGAAATATCTGTCTGTCTGTCTGTATGAACACGTATCACTTCTAAAGTACTGAGTTCACAATATAAACACAAAACACAAACAGGAAATGATAGAACATATCTTCGATTTAGTCTTTGTTTTATTAAAATCGGTCCATTCTATCAAAAGTTATTGTAATTTTAATCACAACGGTGTAAGTACACGGAAAAAAAGAGTTTCGTGATTTATTTCAACCAAAGCTATTTCTATACATCCAAGTAATTCTATTATCTTGAATTTATTCTTTACAAGGAAAGCAATGCAATTTTAAACAATATCTAAGTTTTTGAAACAAAATAATCATCTTCTTCTCTAAATACGTTAAATTTTTCTCCTCTCGAACAAATTTTATTCATTTTGATGTAATACACGTTTTCGGTCAAAGAAACTTTAATAAATTGCGTCAATACAATGAATTTATTCGTCATAAAAAAAATATTTCATCGACTCAATACATCAAAATTCTCAGATTGAAGACTTTTAAAAAAACTTGCTACAAAAATAATAATAATAATAAACTCTTTATTGCACACACGTTAAAGATACACAAAGTTATACATTCAATTACAATATGTGTACAGTTAGGCGGACTTATCGCTTAGAGCTATCTCTCCAAGGCAACCCTAGGGAGTCATTCAATCTTTTAAAATACCAGGTGGCAATATAAATAGACACAGACTTACAAGAAAATAATAAAAATATATAGATAATGTAAAAAAAGAAAAAGAAAAAAAAAGAAATAACGCAACAAAACAGTAAAAAATCAGTAACTACTACTTAAGATTTTATTTTCTTGGTTCTTTTTTGTGGTTATTTTAATTATAGTTCAAAATAATATTATCTTGATCTTCAACTCATTATTTACCGCCGACATTTTGGAATTCTGGATCAAGCAATTTTGAATTCTTGACTGAAAATAATCATTCAGTCGATTTGAAAGAATTAATTTCTCGAAGAAAGCGTAATCTAGCGTTGTACATCGTAATACGTCGATATCGATTGTCGTTAGAGGAATCTGGGCTACGTAAAAAATAACAAATAAAAAAAAATGAGCTCAGGATGGCTTCATGCAATAACCTCTCACTACACGAATTTACCGTATGATTTAATTAGTCCATATTAAACTATTAATTGTTCACTACGCAATGGATATTGGTGTGTTAACTTCTAGAAGACTTTACTTCGTATACGAGAGAAAAGTAGATAAGTAAATGGACTTAATAAATTCAGGTGATTTTATTAGTCACTGCTTTTCCATAAGGCTCCACACGGACGAAGTCACTGGCACTGCTAGTAAATAAAAAAAGAAGTGTGTCGTTGTGGGTATTGCCGATTAAATTTCTTTGTTTTACTTCTTCTAATACTTGGTCGTTAACTAAAATTATCACGATAATTTAATAATATAAAATTGTTTTATATTATTCAGTTATCTATATTATTAAATTATCAGCCGCGTAAGTTTTCTTACAGCGAAGTGTTGCAAGCGGTGTGTTTTTTTTTTCGATACATAAAATTCTGCGTCCAAGTCGCGGCTATCACCTAGTTATATTGAACAATTTCCGTAACTGTGACAGCTTAGTTTATTTTATCTATAGTATTTTTATTATAACTAGCGGGTCCAGAGGACGTCGACCAGTTTTGATTAAAAAAAAATCTATGACAAATTAAAAACATAAACCTTCCTCATTTAGTAGCTTTTGAGTTTACCGCGAAGAGACAGACGTGGTAGAAGATTATATTTCACACTAGCCTTCGTCCGCGACTTCGTTCGCGTGGAATAGTTACTTTGGACTAACGCTAACATGCAGCGGAAGCTCTCAAGAGGAAAAAAACCCGATTTCGAAACATTCTTCATTGGTGTTCCACTCCTATTGGTATTAAAATGATGATATATAGCATATAACCATCCTCGATAAATGAGCTATATAACACTGAAAGAATTTTTCAAATCGGACCAACTTACAAATTTTTTACCTCTTTATAATATTAGTATAGAACTATAGACTAATGTGTAATGATAACCACATAACCTAACATTAAAAGTCTGTTTACCGCGAAAGATATACAGCGCCATGTTACGTTATAACAAAGTCTAAGGAATACCTCTGCATTTTTGATATGCTAATGAGTATTTTAAATAGATTTATTGTTATTCAACAGACAATGATGCGATTGCATACATGAGTCACTTTTTTAGCGTAACAAAGTACATAACACTATTACGTATGCGCATAGTCATAACATAATAATTATACAAGAATGGTATAGTGTAAAGAATAAATCTTATAGAACTTTTTTTTTTCTCAAACTGACTACGCTATTGACCTAGCAAGGTCTTTAATAGCTTCACCGGACTACTTTGTTATGCGCACTTTGGCGTTGTGGAATGAGTTACCTGGTACTGTTTTCCCCTAGGGTTATGACATGGGGCTCTTCAAAAAGGGATTAAAACACGCTCTCCAAGGTCGGCAACATAACAGCGATACCCCTGGTGTTGCAGTTATCCATAGGCGACGGTAACCATTTAACATCAGATGGACCGTCTGCCTGTTTGCTGCCTTTTGGTATAAAAAAAAAAAACTAAGCCTTGCGCTTAGGGCACTCTGCAGCCCATTTGATTTGACAACTAGCACAAGGGTGCACGACACACCTCGGTTTGGGCTGTTGCCTGATACGTGCAATTCGCGATCTATCTGAGCTAACCTAAGTTGACTATTCATACATATATGACTTCTTGAAACATATATATATACATAACTCAACCTCTCTTATATATATTTTGTATCGGATAATTTTCTAAACTATGTCAGTTCGAAAAGCGGTTATAGAACAGAATTTAGTTAAATCAATGAGATACGAATACAGCTTTCTAGAAGCAATATTAATCAATACTGCATTTACATGAGGGGGACGCACTACGAGGGGTTCGACCCTCGTGGTGCCAAATATCCCTTTTGTTATTAGCAAATGCAATTTGAGTGAAGACTGTCGAGTATTCGTATATGGAGTTGGATACCTTGTGCATGAGATACGTGATGGGTGAACTATAATTATATTTTTTTATCACATGTATTTAAGCTACTACGTGTACTGTATTCAGTTTGATACCAGATAATTTTTATGTGAAGGAAATAGAGAAAGAGATATGCACTATCAATGCACTCCTGGTATCAGTGGTTACTGCAGGCCAAATAGGATAGGAATATAAAGAATATGATCGGAGAATTCAGTTTTTTGATGTGTTGAATTCTAAGTGATGCCAATAGATTACTAAACTGTTTTTCTTGTTTTTATATCATAGGAGGCAAACGTTGGTGGGTCACCTGATGTTAGGTAATCACCACCGTCCATAGACACCAGAAACATCAGAGGAGTCGTAAGTGCGTTGCCAGCCTGTGTTAGTGGGGAAGGAGGGAGAGAGAAGAGAGTGAAAAGAGAGAGAGGGAGGTGGTCCTCTGACGCTCTCACTGACCGAACGAAAAGCAACAATGCATGCACTGTTTCTTCACGTCGGTTTTCCGTGAGAGGGTGGCACTACCCCGAACGAGCCGACCCATTAATGCTGAAAGCAGTTATAGCATCAGCCTGGCTTTAAGTTTGTTATTTGTTCCGATAATGTTTTACCTGTATTTTATTTTAAAACATAGTAATCATATGTAAACACAGGAGACGTTTAATTAAAATTTATAAGAATGGCTTAACTATGACCTCGTGACTTTAAAAACCAAAGCTGAGAAATTGCTAAACTTGGTATTTTTTTAATTTACTAAATGTGGTCTAATGCTAATAAAAACAATTCAACAATAGTTCACATAAATTGTTAGAATTACGAGCTTCATAATTCGTTAACAAAAGAACTCTTTAAATGGGCAACAAAATGGTACAACTGTTATCCTAAAATGTATATCGGTACATAAATGGCGCTCCTATAAAATGCAGACAGCCAAACAGATTAGTTACGGCGGTGGTGTCAAGGTCGTCCATCTTGATAAATATAATTCCGACCATTCAACAGGCTGTGATAGCGGTTCGTACGAAACTCATTGACATGCACAATGTAAAATATTGTCAACATAGCTAACCTTACGAAAATACGAGAGTAGAGTAATTTTACCTTCTACAAACGTCTTATAATCAAACCACCTATGAAATAACCGTGGATATAAAATATATAACACTAGCTGTGCTCGTGCCTTTGCCCGCGTGGAACATTTTATGAAAAACAGTGATTCATAGAATCATCTGAATGTATTAAGTCCATTTACTTATCTACTTTTCTCCCGTGTTTAAGTCGCATCGTCATTAAAATTACAATAACTTCTGATAAGAGTGAAGCGATTTTAATGAATCCAAGAATAAATGCTACTCGAGGATATGCTTTATGAATGCCTGTGAGGTTTTATCATAAACACT
The DNA here is from genome assembly GCA_014332785.1 of Antheraea mylitta. Taxonomy (NCBI): domain Eukaryota; kingdom Metazoa; phylum Arthropoda; class Insecta; order Lepidoptera; family Saturniidae; genus Antheraea; species Antheraea mylitta. The sequence continues at coordinate 4,067,309 of JACEII010000027.1, read as the reverse complement.
ACTTTAGCATTGATGCCTGTTCATACAAACAGACAGACAGACATTTCTAAAAATGATTGAAATGTATATTTCAATTCATACACGTCTGCAACAATTGTTTTCACGAATATCAGAAAAATACAGACACATTAGAATTACATTCTTATTATATCTATAGATCGTGAACTAGTCCATACACATTGTAGGTATAAATAAAGCAGAGACGTGGGTACAAAATCTACCAGCCGGCATATTTGTATTGAATAGAGCTTGGCATTGAGAAATTATATCTCTATTTTATAATTGTGACTTCATTCGTTTATACTAATATTATAAAGAGGTAAAGATTGTGAATTTGAGACTTGTGGGTGGTAATCTCAGAAACTACTGGTCCGATTTTGAAAAATCCTTTCTGTGTTATATAGTCCATCTATCGAGGAAGGTTATATATTATATATATATATATATCATCTCGCTAAGACCGATAGGAGCGGAGCACCAATGAAGAATATTTCAAAATCGTTTTTTTTCCTCCGGTAAGTAACTATTCCACGCGGACGAAGTCGCGGGCAAAGGCTATTTTAGCATAAGATAGGTATGTATTTGTGGGTCTATTAGTATAACAAAATAAGTAAATGTATAATAAAATATTTATAATACGCGATTCCGCATAGTTTATGGGCACTTATATATATGTATATATAATTTAAATACATATTAGATAAAGAAGTTTCACTACCACCCCGTGTACACACGGATACACGCATTGTTTTAGTATTAGATATTATTTTAACGAATATATCACGAATATTGTGGTGAAACGAGGTGAGACAAGATGCCATCACCGCGCAACATTAAGTGACCAAACTGCATTCTCAGATTGTACCGAATGAATCATCTTTGGAACTCGACTTGGCAAAGGACAGAAATTAATAAATACCATCTCGTGACCTACAGTATACAGGTTAAGGTACATATAAATTACTATCTTTTTAAATGTCACCAATTATATAAATCAGATTAACGAGTTTATAACAGGACTATAATTTGTTTTCACTGTTGCTTAATGTCGTTTTATAATTATTTTCAATTATCATCAATCATTGAAGAACTGTACGTATATGACATCATCTCTATGAATTCCTGGTCTCAGTTTTTTTCGCGTTACTTTAGTTTTGATTTATGCCTTGAGTACTGTACTTCTGATGTGAAACATCTATAGACGCGGGTAAACTTGGTTATTGGCGTGGTGAGTGTGTGAACGTGGCGACGCGATGCCATGCACTAGCAACAACAGTGCGCTATGCTCTTGCCGCACTGAGCTCGCATACTTATAGTGTAACAGTGTATAGTGTAAAACAGAAATTGAGATTCGTTCGATTTGAGTTGTTTCGATGTATCACATCCTACAGGCGTCCCGTTATGGCTCAATTTTTTGAATATATAAATCCCTTATATCTTTTTCAGTACCTGTTTTTTTTTATGTAAATCTGTATGATGAATGATTCGGTAGTTAAGTCATGGAAGCGTAGCAAACAAACTTACGTTCGTATTTATAACAATAGTCAAGGACAAAAGAAATACGAGATGCGTGTTCTATTAGAAAGATTTTCTAGCCTAATATTTCTAGATAGATATTGGTTTACTACAAATATACAACATTATTTTTTATAGTTAAACTAGCGGGCTCGGCGAACGATGTCCCGGTCTGATAATTAAAAAAAAACCCTGACAGATGCGCCAAAAGAACTATAACTTCAAAAATCTTGACAAATTATATACCTAAACCTTCCTCATGAATGACTTTATCTACTCGTGAAAACCGCATAGCTTAGTCTCGAACAGACAAACAGACAGACGTGACAGAGGTCTTTATTTTATAATATATAGTAAATAGATAAAATACGAGGATAACGTAGTCCGGTGAAGCTGTAAAGGCCTTGTAAGGCCAATAACATAGTTCGAAAAACAAAAACGACGATAACTTATACAAAGATTACAGTTAAATTCTCATGCAATGTTGTCAGTATCAATTATCCAACTGTGAGAAGATAAACTGTTAGTTTACCGTTTAAATGCTCACTTTCACTATTACTTAATTGTTTTGTTTTTATTATATAATATTGTTTTCATAATTGAAAAGTTATTTTTGAACAATTTACACAGATATCCGTTGAACGAATTCTAGTCTACTCCTATATATATAACATCGATGAATGAAAATTGGCGCTGCGAACCTCAATAGTCACCGTCGAGGTTTCTCAACATGTCGTTCAGTAGCCAAGTAGTAAATAAACAAGAAATATAATACGACTACAGTCGCATAAATATGAATTATTCGACCTCGTGTTTACGGGAATACAAATGTCCTTGAGACAAAACACCCATCCTGACCTAGAATATGAAAATAATTTGACATCACCTTGCGGCTATTATCACGGTCGGAACTGTACTGAAAATAATCTCGCAGGTGTGGACAGTGATGCTATTTTGAATGAGGGCTGCGGCTGTAAAGTTGCCTCGTATTTACTGGGATTCAGATACTCTCAACGTTTAATGAAGACGCACGTAAGGTTTCTGTATTTCAAGGCGACTACAAGGTGATTACGTGGACACGTTTGGTTGATTGTTGTTGCAGCTGATAAAGAGGTTGCTTCCCAAAATGTGTATTAATTAATACAAGTCAACCGGCGGTTTCAATACAATTACAGCTAATTATTTACCAAGCGGTTAATACCATTGAAATACAAGGATATTATAATGTCTTAATGTGGTCAAGGCTGTTATATATTTCCATAGTAATTTATGAAAATGTTTGAGTAATTAGATATTTTTTATATTTAGACTAGAGGTGTTCGATATACATCGATATTTAGTTTCGATATGTCGAACTTGTCTGATATATCGGATCAGTGAATATCCGATATTTGTTATTCGATTTATCGAACATCGAATGTTAATTAAATACGCAATATTTTCTGTTGTTTTTTCTTACCTCTAAGTATGTCTATGAGTATAGTATTTATGGAAGATTTAAATTAGAAGTATTAAGAGAAAAAACATTGTTTTCCTCACCAATTCATTTTTCCTGTTCTTAGTATTACGTAATGAAATATGGACTCTTTTCGATACATCCAAAATATCGTCATTTTTGTTCGATATATCGTTTGATATCGATATAACAGTGCGATAAATCGTATTAATAAAGATATCTATATTTTTTCGGATGAACATCCTTAATTTACGTTTAATAATTATATTTGCTCTTATAAAGTAGACCAAAATCAGTAGGTAACGTTAGTCAGGTTTCATACAAATTCCCATCGAGTTACTGTTGTAAATTTAGCTATATACAAGCTTAAACTTGTCTTGTATTACACTTATTAATTCATCTTAATACAATTAGTGTCGCAGTAAATGCTACTGAGTTGTTTAGCGGACGTTAGATATTACATTCACGATTGAAATGGTCGCGAGAGCAAATTATTGAGATCGTTGTGACAAGTCGTAACAATCAACTTGTTAATGTTATTTGTTGTTACAATAATGTCGTTTAAATTACTTATAGTTATGCTACAAGTCAATATACCAATCCGGTTTAATATTGATAAAGAAATATACACTTATGAATGTATTTATATTCAATTAAGAGGACACAACGAAAGAAAGAAGTAATAATATAATTCTGAAAATCATAGTTTATCAACCTTATTTTAACACCGCTTGAGACCGAACAGGAAATGCCCGACTTGGAATCACATGTTCTATTTGTAAACCTATAATCAATATTATATGTTTGTCGTCAGAACATTTAATAATATCAAATATTTGATTGTTTGTGTATAAATAAATGTGAAATTTTAATATAAGATATGTAGAATAAGTTATATGAATACATCAAACATAGTCCTAGGAGCTCAAATTAAAAAAAAAAAATGCGTTATTTGTATTTAGTTGCATAAGTTGAAAATTCCAGCTGGTACTATGTTATAATAATAAAATTACGTCTGTTTTAATTTTTGAATGAAATTTATAAAACATTATATTACGACCTCTATTAATTTTGAGTATAAATAACACCCTGTCAGTCTTGTTATAATTTATGAAAAATGCATATGGAGTGCCAAAGTGCATTTTATACGACACGTCCGGTGCCAGGTAACATTTGGCAGCGTTCAATATGTCCAGAATGTGGTAATGACCATTCTGAAATACTGAGATATATGTTTGTTTTTCGACTAAGATTTAGTGTTACGAATTTAAGAAGATTTTGTTTTGTTTAATTACAAATTAAAAGTAAAATATGGAACTTTGACAGTTATGAAATTGTTACAAAAAATATTTGTGCTCCAATATGTGCTGTCCAATATACTTAGCATGCAATAACAATATTTATTGATTTATATATCGAATCGGTTTCTGAACAATTATGATTATTGAATATTCTAGTTAGAGTTTAATATGAAGTCATGTTTTGCCGAAATATCTATACATATAGTAAGAATGTCAATCTAACGTGTCTGTACTTTTTCGATTTTGGTAAAAAAAATGTTTCAGGTGTCTTGGAATAGGCAATAGAATACATTTCTATCATTTTTATAAATGCCTGTCTATCTGTTTACATCAACACGCATCACTGCTAAAGTACTGGCTACACAATAAAACCACACAAAGAAAATCATAAAGCATATCTTTGAAAATAACTTACGTCTTTGTTTCATTAAAATCGGTCCATTCTATCAAAAGTAATTGTCATTTTATTGACGACGCGGCGTAAGTTTGAGAGAAAAGTAGATAAGTAAATGGCCTAATACGTTCAGATGACTTTATTAATCGCTGCATCTTACCTAAGGTACCACACGGACGACGTCGCGGGTACAGCTAGTAATATAATAAAGCGACGGAAAATAAAATAATTTCAATAGTAGGAACTGTTTTAGTCAGTATTTCTTTCTTAGCTGTGTACCACTTTTAAATTTAAAATTTGTCGCCACGCACCTATGGTTACAGTCCAAAAAATCTTATTTAAGAGCCTTTGTAGTTCTAGTGTTTGCCATCTTAGGTAAGACTAGTAGTGTTTACAAAATCTAAGTTTGTTATAGCTTTAATAACTTTTATTAAATGAAGATATCATGAAATATTTTTTATATGGATTTTTATAAGGACCAAGTGTTATAAAGGAAAAAAAAATGATAAAAGTCCAGTAGTTTTCGCGAAACGCTGGCACAACAGCAAGCCTCTAATATTATATTTATAAAAATGTTTATATTTCGAGCTATAGATAGTGAGGAAGGAGTAAGAAACAAACATGAACTTTCGCAAAGCAAAACAAGTTGTTTAGAACATCACCATAAATAGAGTATGAATATTCAAATAATATTCCGGAAAGGACACTCAACGATTTCGATTGGTAATTTAAAAGAGAAACTACAACGTGTTAACGCGCTTTTTTACTCATTAAAAATCATATTTGTAGATACTGTAGCTAATTTTATAAAATATAATTTGATAACTGGGTACTACGATAATTGGGAAAATCGGTAAAAAATGCGTTTTGCCTGTTAATTATGCAACGGGCTCTGTTATGCGGAATAGGAAAGTGTTTACAACTGTAGCTGGGTGATACTCGTGGTTTCATCGCGTGCTCTTGTTTGTTGACGCTGCATCGAATATTATGGTGTTTATTTTGATAACTGGGTCCGTCGATAAAAGTGAAATCCGATAAAAATGATGTTTCGCCTGTTAATTATGCAACTGGTTTTGTTTTGCAGAATAGAAACCTTTTTAAAATACAACTTGGTGATACTCACGAATTTGTCTGCGTAAAATCTCTTTTGTCGACACTGTGTCGAATATTATGACGTTTAATTTGATAACTCGGTCCTGCGATAAAAAGTGAAAACCGATAAAATGACGTTTTGCCTGTTACGCTTCGTTTTGCGTAGTAGGACCGTATTTATAGTTATAACTAACTGACATCTGTCACTTCGTCTGCGTAAAGCTTGTTTGTTGACAACAGTATCGAATATTATATTTAATTCGATAACTGTGTTCTACGATAAAAGTGAAAACCGATAAAAATACCATTTTGTGTGTTAATTATGTAACTGGCTCTGTTTTGCGGAATAGAAACTTTTTACAACCATAATATAGGTTGTGACTATCTTATAGCGCTTCATAAAATATTTATTGGAGCTAAAGTTAATGCGTGTACCGTGCCCGTATAATTAATGATGCCCGCATTCTAGTGTGGGTAGATAGAAACAAGTATTTTATTGAAGGTCGTCAATATATACACGCATAATAATGCATGTCGTTTATGTGAGTTTTGTCTTGCACAATTATGAACGGTTTTACCGGTATTCGTGTCGTACCAGGAATAGTTTATGAGAATTAATTATAACTAGCGACCACCATATCATAAATATGTATATTGACTACTCATCTCATGTGAAATGTTATTGTAGAGATATATGGAAGCTATTGTTATCAGGTTGAGAGAAAAAAAAAATTTTTTTTCATACCCGCGACCTGTTTCTCATCAAGTAATAAATACCACAAAGATATCTATAGGCAGATTTTTTTTCCTTTCCTGTGATTTGTACGATTCTTCATGACTCTACATTTGACGGCCTTGTTCTTGAATTATGTCATGGATGTCTATGTGATCCTCGGACGTCTAGGCGATCCTTTATCCCACTTCTGATATGTTATCAGGTTGTATACGACATAGTCGATGCAGTCAGGATGCCAATAAATACTAAGTAATTTCTTCCACTCTTTATTTGCCCAGAGTGACGACTTACAGTATTTTTTACAAAAGAATGCATAGATAACACTGCCATCTTGCCTTTTATAGGCCGAACTATATAATTTATAAGACGAATTATATAACTCAAAGCAATTACCATTTTCTTATAATTCTGCTATATGTTTTAAGTGACACAAAGATAATAATTAATGAACAAATTAATATTATTTACGTACATCAATTCTATATAAAATCATTGTTATATCATTGTTATTTATGTATCTGAAATATGTGTATGTGTGTAGAGTAGAGACATCTAGCCCTTTATAGGTCAAACTATTGAAGTCAAAGCAATTACTATTATTATCAACTAATGTTGTGCAAGTAATAAGTGAACAATATCAATTCCTATTGAAATGACTCATTGAAATGTATATAATTATAATAATTCTCATTTATGTATCTTTAATAAAATGGCGTTAGTGTTAAAGTGTCTCTCTTATATGTTGGCGCTTGGCGCTAGTATCAATGCGTATCTCTAATATGTAGTAGCGCTAGTGGGTAGCTAACATTATATTTTGTTAAGAGATCACTATAAGAAAGGATCTGGTACAAGACTATAAAACCACAATCTTATTTTGATGTTACAAGGATCGATCAAAATTTATTAAAGAGATCTGACCTAATAATAATTCTCCGACTTCGTTTAGGACACATTCCATGAAATAGGTCTTTACATCTTATAAGAAAACGAGCATCACCTAATTGCACGGTGGGTGGTGTAGTTGAAGACGTATAGCATATTTTGACCAATTATGTTCATTACCCAGGTTGAAGGATTTTTTTTAAATATTAAATTACTCGATCTATATAGGCATCTGTAATGCGATGCTGTTAGACCTTCTATCTCAGAGTGCAAAAATATTGTAAAGAATCGCAAATTTACTTTTTAAGATTTGATTAAGTGTGATTATTGCTGAATTTAATATGTATGCAATGTTATTACGGGGCGTCATAGTCGATATGCGACAAAGCCTATATTAAATAGAAAAGAATCATAAATGCGAAACATGAGTTTCTTTTGTTGTTACGTTTTCACGTTTTAACTATTCAACTGGTTATTATGAAATTTTGCATATAAATTAGTCAGGAGTACAGAAAAAGACATACAGCGATACCATTCAAATTGAAATAATCCACTGTTTCCAAGGTCATATTAAGAAAGCGAGCAAAGTTGTGAGCAACAACTTGCTTGTTCTAAATTTTATTTGCAGAAAAAACTCTAGAAACAAAGATGTTTGTCTCCAATCGTATGCATTAAACAATAAGCATATAATATAGAAAGAACATAGTCTCAAGTAGAGACGTCGTGACTGCCTATTAATGTAAGCCACATAAGCACAAGTCAAAGCTTTATATAGTTATGTCGGTAACGACTTTCACTCTGCTAATCATAAAATACAGTTCAAGGTGCAATAAAGTCGTGTACAAAGGAGAATGCACTTTCGTAACTTTGCTCTATTTATTTCTTAGTGCGATATTTCAGTAAACTAAAAGTGCCTGCCTGAATCAAAGTTTATAACTTTTATATTTTATACATTACATATTAAGCTAAACCTAAAATCCTTCCAGTCCTATACAAAAGTCTTTGAGAAAATAGACAGGGGAATAGACTACAATAATATAATAGTTGCTTACAGTATTTTTTATTTAAATTTCAACAGTGTGAATTATAACGAATGAAGAAGTAATAAAAATTTTAAAATAATCAGTTACTAATAGCTGTTCGTCCCGGCTTCTTTAGGGTGTAGTAATGAAGCAAAATTAGAACAAAACTTACAGTAAGATCATGTAACGAAATAAGATGCTAACTGAATGAAATGTTAGGGAAATTATTGTTAAATACGCATTTTGTAGATTTTCTAAACCTATATTTTATTTAATTCCAAATAAATATTATTAATAACATTAGAAAAATTCTCTTTAAATAAAATAACACATTTAAAGTAGCGAATTGTTCTTAAGTTATTATCGAAAGTTAACAAAAAAGTGTTTTCGTGAATGAAATGTGATTTTAAGCACGGTAAAGTGAACTCTGCCTTTATTTATACATTCAAGGCTACGAATAAAGTATGCGTGAACTTCCAAGAATGTATTGAGGAAATATTTATGCCAATAAATTAAGAAAAACATACGAAACTGTCTTGATTACATTCCAGTTTATAAGTCATTTATAAGTTATATTTATGTTAAGGCTTCGTGAACCTTATGGTAACTGGTTCAAAGATCATTTTAAGAGTACAGTACCGCTTCCATTACTATAACATTTCAAGTATTGATAAACAAATCTTGACATTAATTAATAGTGTTTATTAATGTATTTTACTAATTTGACACTTAACTTTGATCATTTTGATTGATGTTGACAGCTACTATATTGCAATAGGCAACCATCACAGTAAATGAAACGATAGTTATGAATTAAAGTTGTTTAAATTATTTATATCATATAGGTGGCAAACAAACATGCGGGTCACCTGTTGTTAAGCGATCACCACCGTCCATAGACACTAGCAACCTTAGAAGAGTCGCAAGTGCGTTGCCAGCCTGTGTTTGTTGGAATGGAGAGAAAGGGAGAGGGGAAAGGCGAGGAGAAGGGAGGGGAGATGGGTTTCCGGCGTTCTCACTGACCGAACGAAACGCAACAATGCAAGCAATGTTACTTCACATCAGTTTTCTGTTAGAGAGTGGTGCTACCCCGGGCGAGCCGACCCATTCATACTGAAACCAATAATAGCTTCAGCGTGGCTCTACCACCAACTTTATTTATTATATTCGAATCATAACAGTAACTTGGGAGGATTATAATTATTAGGAATTATATTTTACTTAAGTATGGTCATAATTAGCTTAGATCCAGTATCCTTACTATCATTATCCTTACTAGTCCTCATTTCTTTACTAATACATATTATAAATGGGAATACGGGTTTGTTTATTACAATTAATCGATCATGGAATTTTACATACACTTTTAAATACATAGGGCACATTTTAACCAGGAAATTTCAAAAAAAAATCGCCAGTGAGTACCATAAATCTAACTTTTATAATGAAATCCTAGTTTTTGTATAATTACCATCTTTACCTAGAGAAACTAACTATTATTAGTAAATACGTGATGCAAAACATTTAACACGACCAACAAAAAAAAAATCGTCACAACAACAGAATTAACCATTACGCAGTCACTTTACGTTACATTGTTTAGGATATAAATATTGTGGAGAAAGGAGACTTTGAATGTATATCTAAATACAAATAGTGTGATATTGAAATAGTTTTAAATATAATTTAAAGCACCTCACAACTTTAAAATATCAGCGAAGTGCGGGTGGTATTTAAATAGAATATATTTGTTTAGTATACAAAAATTTTTGGCAAAATTTTGATATACATTGTCAAAATTTTAAAATCACATTTCGTTATTCAATAAGTAAATTTTGTTTCAATGCCAAATGTGGTATATTCATTCGAATAAACGGAATACGATTGTAGGTGTTTACTCAATTGAGCAGTTAATCCAACTGTTTAATTAGGAATTCTATAGCGTGAATACGTGTTACCGTGACAAGAATGACGATACGGGCATTCAGTAGTACTTTAATTTATTTTACATATAATTTATTTCCAATGCTTTTTAGCGGTACAGCTAAATGTGAATGTAAGTTGTATTGTATATAATAAATTGTGCATACACGTTGTCAGTGGTAAAAAGCCACTGGGTAGATACCCTTCATTTAAAATAAATGTAGTAATTTCGAGTAATAGATAGAATCTATGTTCTAGTAATAATATTTGTTTTAATAGATTGATATTTAACAAATATCTTTAAAAAACAAACTATTATACGAATTCGGTAAAATACTTCCTTAGATTATTTTTCAATGTTTATGACGGCCATTTTGAAATTCGCCATTTCGTTTTTATTTCATTTTTGCGTGTTGTCATCAGGACTGAACAAACATGAATAATTCCAAATGTTAGGTCTAATTCATAGTTGAGCTGGTTCTAATTCATATAGCAATTAATGAAATAGAATCTTGCAAAAAAGGATTGAATTTCCATGCCAAATCTAATACTATAACTCAAGCAAAAATTTTTTTTTTAAATTTATAATTTTTGCAATTTTTTAATTATTTTTTTCAGGACAATTATAGTTTATTGTAACGTGGTACAAGTTTGAAGAAACCTTATAATTATTGTAAACTCTAAGCGGTTTGTGTAATTTATATTGCGTGTTTGTTCAGATTTTTTTTTAGTTCAATACATCGATTCAGCACAAGGAATTATGATCTACATTTCTTAATCATTTGCTCGTAGATCTCTCTAACACACATCGCTCAGATGCCATGAATTTTGGTAAATCTTGACGAGCCGATGATCGGTGAAGGTATGGTGCAGCGAAAACTAGGCCACTATCATTCCAATAAACAATAAACTGACCGTTAACTGACATACATTTTATTTAATAGAGTAAACATTTACACACGCGTCGCTGTTACAAGCGCGTCTGGATAGAATAAGTAGGTGCTTGCTAATATATCTTTTCAGCTACGCAATATACGAATGTAAGGTTTTTTATCGTTTTATAAATATGTGTATTTATGAGTAACAGGAATAGCCATGTAATTTATTTAAAAATATCGAATATCTACTTGATACAGCTGGGACATTTCCTGTAGTTAATATATCTGTACAAACCTCACTACATATGAGGATATCGAATGACGAATTAAACACGAAAAACACGTTTTACAAAATTAAAAAAAATGGATTGTCTGTTAAGTCGTTTTAGGGACAAGAATTTTACGTGATAACTTCATTGATGAAAAATGACATACTTTAAGAATTAAATTGAATTATTAGATATAATACACAGATGCGTCACAAGCCGAACGCTTAGGCGGATCGCGTTCCACGCTCTCGCTTGCATACTCGGCTCAGGCGGAACGTGACAATGCTTTTTTGGTTCATGCAGTCGGCTTTTATTGATTAATTAGATGTTACCACGTCAAAATCAAACATTAAGCTTGTTACTATTATTTAGACGTGTAAAATATAAAAAAAATATACATCAGTAAGTATAATTGGAGACATGAATGAAGATGATAGCAACATCTTTTTATTATTTCATTCTATGACCTAAATGAATATATTATGTCCATATATATTCTCTTTACCCAAAGTTAGCGCAAATAGACCTAAAAATGAAAATAAGTACTCAAATTATGTACACACAATATAATCAAATGTATGAACAAACTTTGGAGGGCATTTCTGTAAAATTACAAATTTGAGACATTTTTATCCATTCATGTATTTAATTATCCCAACCTAATTTTAATTTACAAAAATATTTATCCTACACACGTACACACTTAAGTGTTAGGATTTTATCTCTAAATAGATGAAGTGAAATGATAAACTACGTAATACGACAAGACATCTCGGTTAGACCATGTTCTTATCTTGATGAGCGATAGTATTAAACAAGATCATTGACCGAGGACGTGACCAAAATGTATTTACTCACGAACTCAACGTTGAACTTTTAACTAAAATTATTATTATACTGTAAAAAAAATATCGCTCAAGATTCGCGAATTAACGCTAAATTAGAGAATTGTTGAAAACGTTCACTCACGTGTGTCGAGTCATAACTGCGATGTGTGTGCTAAACTGTCAGTACCATTTAATACCTGGAAAAAAGGAAAAGATTTTATTAAACGCGTTGAAGAATATAATATAAATAACAACGACTATGAAGCGTGAATATAAGTGTGAAATTCCATGAAGATTATACAAACCGTGAAAGTTTTTTTAGGCAAATAAAAACATTTTTTGAATGTAAGCGCATAACTTCAGAACAGCTGTACTTATTTGATGAATTTTCTTTTTGTTGTGTGACTAATTAACAGGACAAGATGTTGAATAAAGAATGTTTAAAAAATCGCCCGGGAAAGTGAAAGAAGTGGGATAAAAACACTTCCATATAAAAAACTGAGGGAGTGAGTGAGATAGATGACACATTGAACTTCAGTTTCAGAAGATGAATTGACCTTCAGTTCTCATCTTATTTCAATACATTTATTACAATCGAACTGTAAAGAGACGTTCGTCTCATTGTCTTCGTTATACATATATGTGAAAACAGGGTGGCCGGCTAGTTATTGATTAAGTTTAATAAAAGAAAACAGAATACGGCTGTAAATTTGTAAATATTGTAAATAATTAATAGTAAGTAAAATATTGAACAAATTTATTAATGGAAAAAAAAGATATATCTAGTAACGAGCTCCACTTCATTATAATATTTAAAAATGAATATTAAAATATATCGTATTCAGATAAAACGATCTTGATATGACACGGTTGATTAAAATTCAGTTTTTTTTTTCATAATAAATATGAAGCATTCAAAATGATTCAAATGACTATCAGATTCTGTTGTGATACTATGCAGTAGATATTTTTTTGTAGTTACACGAGTGAAGTCGCGGACACAGCTAGTTCTTTTATCTTACATGTTGCACAATTTATACAAACGTACAATTCCAAAACAAAATTCCATGGAAACAAATAAAATAAACATAAATCTTGTTATAGAAATATGTCTGACGATTTGTACCGTGGGTGTATTTGAAAGGAGGTAATATTTCTCCATGCCGTCACGAGCGTTACATTTAAAAATTGTTTTATACAAATTGTAATACTTTTCCCAATAATAACATTTTTATTCGATTTTTTTAACTAAGAACAATCCATTGTTATAGATTTTCATGTATGTTAAATAAATACAGCTGTTTTCCACATACGTTTTCGTTATAGTACAAATTTGAGAGACCTTATTAATTTTATACTATAAAACAATTCTATTACGTATAAAATATCAGTTTTTGTAATATGTATGTATACTTATATACTAAGCTATATTTTACCTGCGAGTTTACTCATATTAATAGAATTTGACGTATCCCATCTGAACAGTACTTGTTTTCTGAACCTGTGACCGAAATGATCATCATTACATAGTATAAAAAAGGCGCCTACCGCGTCTGTTTGTGTGTCTGTTCGCGATAAACTCAAAGACTACTGAACGGATTTTCATGCGGTTTTCACCAGTAGATAATGATTCATGGGAAAGATTTAGGTATATCTTCTCTGTCAAGGTTTTTTTAATCATTAGGACGGGGCAGCGTCCGCCGGGTCAGCTAGCAAATACTAAATTCTTATAATCAAGATACTTTCAAAATGTAAAGTGATACATATACCAATACATAAATGAACTAATGATTATTTGTTTTGCAATAAAAATACTCTCCTAATAAACCTATTTACGCGTGTACCGCGGTTTTGCTATAAATAACGAATGCGTAAAAATCACGTCTTTCGCAAGCATGTCTGACGAACGGTGTCGGATTGTACTTCCTTATGTAAATAATGATGCAAGACGGACTGTAATCGAAAACAATCTTTAGAAAGACCGATTTAGTAATACTGACGCATCGGTAAGACTCATGTCAGAGTTTTACAGTCAACGTACACAAATTGTGACTCCAATTCTAAAAAAGTTTTGGGTAATCATGTACATAGTAAACAATTATACATATACGTACGTCTTATTCTTCATTATAGATGAAATATGAATTTATTGAATTATACAGGAATTTCTAAAGCACGTACGACTAAATTGATAATTTAATCTACATACTAATATACACGTATTTTATTTATTTTTATTTTCAAAATCTACATTAACACTAGAAAAGCCGCGAACGAAACCCAGTATGTAAATTAAATTAGTAATTTAGTACCATTGTATATACTACATATTTATTCATGTATTTTATTTATTAGCTGCTATCTGAGATTGTGTTCGTGTAAAAGTGTTTCGATGTTTCAGGAAAACTTATTTGAACTTATAATGTCTTATTTGAATTAGATATTTACATTTATATTTGTCTTTTTTATTTGCTTATTACTATTGAACTCTACGGTACAGATAAAATACGGTTTTATCTGAAATACACTGAAACGATTCGCACGCCATCTATTTGATATTGAGGGTATTAAGTCGGTCATGTTATACGAAACGACACGCAAACTCACAGAAGACTGTACTAGAACTGAAATTCTGTGTTATTAGATACTCATTTACATTTATATCATTAATGAATATTAATAGAAATCTCGTTTCGCATAGTTTTTCAAATGAATATTAAAAAAAAAACGATAACATGTGCTGTAATTACGTAATTAGTTACCCAGAACAGAACAGTTGCAAAAACTAAGATAAATTTAGTTCATACATTTCAGTGGATTGACAGAACTTGGCATTTCCGCAATTTTTCTTAGTTCTTAAAATAAAACCGTTTGTAATTGAGCTTTTTGTTTTTCGCTAAGAAAATATTCTGATTAATGCTACACGGTACACATCAAATTATTGATTTATTCTTGGAGTTCAGTGGAATTATCACAGACGTCAATTATAAGGACCGTGTATTTATTTAAGAAGTAGTTGCTAAAGTGAATTAATGTTTTAAGTACTTTATTAGATTTTCGATATTAATGCGGTAATGTGTTTGCGAGAAATAAATACGTCTATCCATTTTTTATTCTTTTTTGATAGATAATTTTTATAAGAAATTATCAGCATAAAACATAAAGCAACTAATTTACAATTCTTTATAAAATCAAAGTATATATTTTTTTTAATTACATTATTTGTGTTTGTGTAAATACATGATTTAAATTAATAAATAGCGAGTCTTATAGTATATATCTTATAGTATTCGCATATGACATCTGACATGTTATCGTACTATGAAATTGAGATGAAATATACGTGAAGTCTATTTATCCGTCACATTATAGGTGAATATATTCTAAGCATGAAAATATATGTAATCTATATATTAATACGTGAAGCAAAAAAATTGTACCCCTTTCTAACCTACTTGCCGTCAACGGGTGAACCTGAAATTTGGCATAGTTAAAGTTTATATGGTGGAGAAGTGTAGAAAGCTGTTTATTTTATATAAAATGCATTAGAAGTACATTAAATTAATTAAAATATGCACTACTCACACTACTACTCGAATTTTACACAACATATACACACATGTAAATAAAAAAGACGTTTTGACAGCCGTCGATAAATACGAATTTCAAAAAAGGTTGTGAAAGAAGGAGGTTGCTATGCTCGACTGTATGTATTTTTTAACTCTTACGTTCTAATTACCATTTTTCATCCTACATTCAACAATGATATTATAAAATATAACTATTATTGTAATGTTTATTATTTTTTATGGTGAACAGACTTCAAATAATGAATTAATAAAAAAATGAGTCAAATAATACTTTGTATAATCAAAATAAAAATTTTGTTCATATAAGTAATCCTTGACTTAGACCTCCGCGGTTACAATGTTGCAATTCAACCTCATGTATCAACAAAAAATAATTTATTTTCAAAAGCTAATAGTAGTGTTAAAAACGTCTTTGTCTTGGATTCACCATTTGCTTGTATTGTGGATCCATTACTTTTCCAAACGATGATATTAGGCATATCACTTTTTCTCATAATGAACAGACTACATTTTTCAATATCACCCAGAAATACCACCCACCCGTGGTGTCGTGTAAAATTCATTGAAAATTGTGTCATGGGTATTGCGATAATTTTCTTTATTTTCGTAAAGTTATGTTTGCTTAAAATTTGAGAGCTTTACCACGTGATTTTTGTTTCAAATTTATAATTAAAATTTATAATTAATTTAAATTATCATTTACACATAGATTTTTTTAAATGTGTATATAATTAAAGATCATGGCAAATAACTGAGAAGCCATGATGAAAACCTTTGATTATAGAAGTATACCCTTTGACAAAAGAACCCTAATAAAGTTCAAACTTTAAAAATTCAAATAACTATGGTTGAATGTCGACCACTGGGCGCCCACTAGTTTTATATAAAAGCGCATGCGTGCTAGCGTAAAATTCATTCTGGCCGTGGTAAATAAGCAATTGGAACTTAAATCCTGAAAAAATAGAATTGGGTATGATTGGAAAAAAAAATCGAATAATTTTCTAATCATATTGAAAAATATTATATCAACAGCGACAGGAATTAATCCAAAAGTACGAAAAAGATCCGCATTAGAATATTTATTCAAATAATTCCATATTACTTTCTTGCATTTTTTTAACAATTATGTCAGAAGCTTGTCAAATCGCGTAATGGTCAAAACAAATAGCGCGCACTTCTCTTCTTTTCTGTAACACATTTCCGTCCCCAAAATCACTCCCACAAAAAATATGCGGCAATCGAGAGTAAAAAATTTACACATCAAAAATGAAGAAAATATGGAATAAATAATTATCAAAACTTAATACAATTTATATTTATCTAAAATCTAAATAACATATCAGTATTGAAGAAAATCACGTGGAAAAAGTTTCTACATTTTTTTAGTAATTAAAACAGTTTGAATGGTATCGTGTTTTTACCTTACAGAATAGCGGTGTGAACGTGTGGAAAGTCGGTATATTAAATACATAAGTTGTTTCTACCTCAATAGAAATGTTTCTCTATCGTCTTTCTAAATTGTTGATATATAGAAAGTTTATCTACATTTTCTAAAATAAGCCATAAAGAAATAAAATAAGCCTTATTTTTGCTAATCAACCACGAATTTTTTAGAATCGTTTTTTTAGACGTAAAATGTTTAACTATAGACCATTTCACCCGTTATCGTTATTTTTCACACGAAATAAAAACTTATCCATTGACCTATGACCATTGACAATACAATTAAAAAATATCCCCAGAATTCACACGTCTGTTATATATTGCGATCCAGAAGCTATAAGGCAAGGTCGTTCGGATGAGCAACCAGAAATTGACGTATTCACAGACTGATAATAATCTCAACATTTATTGTACTCTGGTGAAGCTTTTAAGACCTTGCTAGGTCAATAGCGTAGTCAGATCGAAAAAAAATCAACACTTATAACCTGCGATATAGCAGTGACAGTATTTTCACTATTATAAAATTGTTTAACCATGGTTATAATATTAATTTCTAGAAATTATAGTGTTTTGTTAACCTCATGCTATGACTTGTTTTTTTTTGTAATCGATAAGATTTAAAATGAGTTTTCACATCACTCTTGCGTTTTATTATTTATTTTAAAGCGGTTATTACTACTGGAATTCTTACCCAAAACATTTTTGATATTTTATTTTGGTTAAGAAGTCTTTAAACGCAGTGTGACTAAATACATCGTGTTAAAACCTAATGATCTACCATCACATGATTAATCATCAGAGTTTTATTTTAACATCGCACAACTAATCTTTCTTCTTGTATAAAAAAAACGCTATTCTCGTACAACCAGTTGAATGTAAAGAACCGTTAGAGACACAAGAGTTTTTCATTGTTTAACGTTAGTTAATAGTTTGGTCAATTATATATCAATAGATATAAAGAGGTCAACAACATGTTCCACACGACAGACAACAATGAAGAATCCATAATATTTATATGCAAATCCGGTCCCATATCACTCATCTCAATGTATGTATGATGACTAATATATAACGATACATACTCGTTTATTCGAATCCTATGTAATCTATACATATGATAATAATGTAAATGTAAAGCATAGTCCGGTGAAGCTGTTAAGACCTTGCTAGGTCAATAGCGTAGTCAGTTCGTGAAAAAAAAGTAAATGTAAAGTGTCTGTATTTCTTCGATATTCGTTAAAAAAATTGTTGCAGATGACTAGGAATAAATAATAAAATACATATCAATCATTTTTAGAAATGTCTGTCTGTCTGTCTGTTTGTGTGAACAAGCATCACTGCTAAAGTACTGGGATCACAATAATACCACACCAAGAAGATCATAAAGCATATCTTCGAGAGTAACTTAGTCTTTGTTTCATTGAAATCGGTCAATTATATCAAAAGTTATTGTAATTTTATTGACGATGCGGCGTAAGTACGAGAGAAAAGTAGATAAGTAAATGGCCTAATACATTCAGATGACTTTATTAATAACATTTTTAGATAAGTTTCCACGCGGAGGAAGTCGCGGGCACAGCTAGTATAAACTAAAATTCAATAATTGTGAGACAATTACCAATATATGAGGATATAACAGGTATGTTTGTTGGTTTTAAGCATATTAAACCTTAGTACTTTACAATAACAGTGCTATTGGGTAGAGTAATTAATGGAATCAAGGTCAACTATCTATTTAGTGATAATGCGTCGTTAGCTAAGTCATCGTTCTATGTCCTACACTACAATTAATTTTGTTCCAGTTTTATATGTGCATACGTATCTAACTATGTTACGTACTATCATTGAAGTTAGGTCACGAGTAAGTAATATTGGGACTGGTAGAATTTATAATAATATTTTACCTTATTTAAAAGGATAATTGTCAAGTTCGTGACTAGTTTTTATTTAGAAATGATGAATCGTGGAGGCAAACTGGTTCACTGAAGCGTAAATAATGTAATTTCGGAAAATACTAATGAGGGCATCGACGGGAGAACAGGTGATGACTCTGCAGCATGATTAGTACATAACTCAACCCTTTGTCATTTATAATATGAGCATTTTTATTAGAAAAACTCTTTATTGATTAAAGATTTTTCAAACATTTTCCTTCATACATTGACGATTACAAATACAACAAAAAAGCAATAACCAAATAAATACAGCTCTTCTGAAGCAATTTGCTCATATACATTTAGCAGTTGATTTTCATTTATATAGATTATTATTAATTAGCTTACCCGTTCAAACACAAAAAAAAACTTAAAAGCCGCTTGCAGCGACACC
The DNA here is from genome assembly GCA_014332785.1 of Antheraea mylitta. NCBI lineage: Eukaryota > Metazoa > Arthropoda > Insecta > Lepidoptera > Saturniidae > Antheraea > Antheraea mylitta. The sequence goes on along the minus strand of JACEII010000027.1, from coordinate 4,047,653 downwards.
TAACGTTTCTAATTGTGAATCCAAACTATCCAGGGACTCACTTAAACATATACCCAGTTGGTATGTGAGAAATCATTTTTAAAATAATCCTAGAACCCGTTACAGTTTCGTTTACATATACATTTCTAATATTACCTGGTTATCATTTTCAAAAAATATTTAATGTACAGATTTGGCCTTGTTACAGTTTTATTATAAATAATATATAGATTGAGATATAATTTAATGCAAAGTTACAATCAAAATTATCTATTTAAATTACTGTATAAGGACTTATAAAAATATAATTTGCATATCCTATGAAAATGTAACAGTTGAACAAACATTTAATTTTAAATTATTCGTAACATTTAATCATATCAAAAGACTCACGAAATACGATTATTAATATTCTAATACTGAATCATGTAAATTAGGATTTCATAAACAAACCAAAAGACATAAAGATGTGAATGTGAGATAAAAGACTAACGCTGTTAATAACAGACTTGTTAAACTTTGTGGAACGATGTGTGTTTAAAATTATAACATTTTATGTAGGTATATCAGACGAATTGCAAAGTATCAAGGTACGCAAACAAACCATAACTCAGACTCGCTCTATCGATTTGAAACTCCCGGGCGTTTCTAGGCAACACAGCACCGTCTCGGATGTTTATTCTATTTCTGTGAAAATTCGGCCGAGCTAACGCTAACATTCTCCAATTTAACTATATATACATCTTATTTGCCTGTTATATTTGCTTTAATATATAATTCTATTGGAATTTCAGAAAAATTGGCTATTTGGTAGGCCTTTTAACAACAACGAAGTAAAGAAAGGTGACCATCTGCAATTGGTTTTTTGGATGATTACTTTTGATGAGATATTTTTTTTTATCGTCGCATGATAAAGTAACTGGGCTATGCCTGATGGTAAGCACAGTATAATTCAAAAACATCGGCAACCACCCAGTCCGTTAGTGGTATCCGCCGCAATCTATGAACCCGTACCTAACGTTGCGCGTTATAAAAGACGTCCGCGACACATTTTTACCGACCCTCCTGATTCAATCACGACAGCGAACGATCAGTACCAGCCTATCCCTCGAAATAGAGCGTGTTCACGCCCACGCCCGCGTAACCACAGATCACGCCGCCGTGGTCTGGGGTTTAATTTCGCTCCCGCACACCCGATTAGGCCTCCCACGGCAGCGGCTAAAGCCTAGGTTCGATCCCTCGGTAGGGAGCCCTTGAGTGCGTTGCTTGCGCGATACGGTGACACACAAATATACATCACCGCTACAACACTACACGATCACCCCCATACACGTGCACGCCTACACGCTTACACATGAAAGTGGAAGGGTTTCCTTTTTTTCCCTTATCGAACTGAAAAACTTAATTTTCCGATAATAAATATATGGAGGAGTTGTTGAGGCGTGTATGCTTGGTACACATATACGTTTCAGCAACTCATACATATATGAATAGTTAGCTAGGTTAGCTAAGATAGGTCGCGATTTTGCATGCAACAGGCAACAGCCAAGCCGAGGTGTGCCGTGCACCCTTGAGCTGGTTGCCAAAATAAAATCGGCTGAGTGCTTTAAGCGCTCGCCTTAGTAGTCCGGTGAAGCTGTTAAGACCTTGATGGGTCAATAGCGTAGTCATTCCGAAAAAAAAAAATCGGCAACCACTGAGAGACAGATTATCCATTGCCGGTCAACGCTGTCATGCTGGCCATAATGACGAAAGTCACCGGTACTAGGTAATCTCGAAACGCGACGCGCAGAAGCGAGTCACTATGACAGGCTTTTTCGCCATATACATGGTGGTTGCGACCCAGTCGGGCTGTAAAACCCTACCACCCCGCTATCGCCATTGTCTCGTTCGTTGATCAGCAGGCTGCACCACGTGCAGGTGAGGTTGGCTTGGGTGTCTCAAGTCTTAAGATGTTACTCGACACCCCTTACACCCCAAAAAGGTATGACGATAAAGGATCGTAAAGGGTATAAATTGAAGCGATTGTGATATTGCAATATTTGCAACGTTGTTAAGAATTCATATTTTAAACATATCACTACATTTTAAAAAATAAAGTCCTTTGCCATGTTTGTCTGTCTGTTCGCGGTAAACTTCACAACTACTGAACGAATTTTCATGCACTTTTCACTAGTAGATAAATTGATTCATGAGGAAGGTTTAGGTATATAATTTGTCAAGATTTTTGAAGTTATAGTTCTTTTGGTGCATTAGGCAAATGATGAGAGTAAATTGTACGATGCGCGCGCACACCGTCACGAAAAACCGACACCTTGAAGTTAGCTATAGTCAAAATTTTGTTTCTTTGTATTTGTTGTTTGTGTTTCTTTATACTAAAACTTTCAATGTATTAAATATCTTTTTTCTATTGTTAGTGTCGTTTTTTCTACAAACGTAAGAAAAAGAAGAAAGTCGAAAGAAAAATTTTTTGAAAATATTTTTATCTTGTTATGTCAAAGAAGAATAACTTCTAACGCGTGTATATAAGTACACACACACACTTTTTATTATCAGGGTGGGCCAATGTCTGCCGAGCTTGCTAGTTTTTTTATAAAGATTACATTATATTAGAATACAGATCTTTATAAAACTTGCTAACATGGAAGTTATCTCGACTGTAGATGAAAAGCATTCTTTCGACATATTTAATTACATAGTGTTTCATTATAGTGTAAAGTGATACTATTTAATAATATATGAGACTTAAATACAGTGCAGTTGCGGTTGGCGCCTTCTTTAGACAATGTGATATTTTGAATAAGCGAACAAAAGTGTTAGTCAGCTATTCACGGCGTGACAACAATGAGGTCGCTTCGAGATGGAGGCACAAGTCGTCTATGAATGTAATATAGCCTGTTTAGATCCTTTAAACAATTTCAAGTCATATATGGACATAATAAGCACATCCGTGGCTTATATAGACTTCTTTTTCTAGAAACAGCAATGCGCCTTCTTTCTCAGAAGGTATTGTTTTTGGATTATACACCTAACTTACTTTTGGATTATACATTATTTTTTACTGTAATTTAATAGCTACATTTTTTTAACGACTTCATAATATATAGGACCGATTCGGTTGAATGTTTGCTACCTAAGAACTGCGTCTTTTTTAATTGATTTGTGATTTTTTCTTCGTGTCGGAAAGGGGTTATTTTCAAAGCGGTTCCATTTTAATGTCATTAGCATTGGACATTGGATTTCCAAAAATACACCAGGGAAGTGGAATAAGCAATATTAAGATATTCGGAGATTTACGACAATCCAAGACTAGGTAGGTATCTAATTACGGTCAAGGACGTCCGCATTTTTATGAAGTTTGTGTTATCTTTTGTTGAAAATTTTATGTTCCATATTAACACTATGGAGAGGTAGATTTTGCGAATAGAATTCCTTTTTGGTATAAAATATGCTTCAGACGGATTCTATATTTTTAATGGAGCAAGACAATATATGTATATATTTAAACTTTTCAGTCATATAAAAATAATTGAGATATTAAATAATCGCAAAGTTTTATTTTAATTGCTACATTAAGTATATGACATAGAAAAAGAGGATATAAGTAGTTAATGCTTATTTTCTTTGACACATAAATTATGCTTGAGTACCCTTTTTTTCCTTGGTCGTACGAGCACAATCCATCAAAGAGTATCAAAGGAATACGATAAAATGATAAAAATCAAAGTTCTATTATACATAATCATAGTATTAAACAAATAAATCTATATCTATCTTCTAATCATATAGTAAGAATGTAAATCTAACATGTCTGTACTATTTCGATTAATAGTCTAGGCTAGTCTAGGACTAAGTAATACATTTAACCATTTTTAGAATTGTCTGTATGTCTGTCTGTTTGTATGAACACGCATCAGTGTTAAAGTACTGTGTTCACAATAAACCAAATAATCATAAGGCATATCCTAAAGAGTAACTCAGTCTTTGTTTCATTAAAATCCGTCCACTCTATCAAAAGTTATTGTAATCTGAATAACGAGTCGGGGTGCTTGGTCGAACGCGCTAATCTCAGGAACTTAGGTCAGATTTGAAATTTTTTTTCAGTGTTAGATAGCTCATTTATCGAGGAAGGTTATATATCATCACGCAAAGACCGAAAGGAGTGGAGCCCTAATGAAGAATGTTTCAAAATCGGTTTATTTTTTCCTTTTCAGAGCTTTCCCTGGGGATTAGCGTTAGCCCAAAGTAACTATTCCACACGTACTAAATCGTGAGAATAGATAGTATTATACTATTTAGCATATACACTAATGGATTCGATAGTTCTTCTCTATATTTACTTTTTCTCTGACTGTTTGTACGCGACACCAATTTACACGATTGTGTTTTAAATTGTACGTTTATTTTCTGGTTACGTAGTTATATGTTTTGTTACGGTAAGTGATATATGAAACAAGTTATAAGGTAACAATACAATAAATAGGCACAAAGTGGCTTTTATTCTGTTGTTATATTATACTCAAACTGCAGACAGCAGACCAATCTATATATAACTTTTCATCATAATCAAATATGTTAGTCATTTATAGCATCGAAAATGGTTGCACATCCTAGATAATATTAAACAATAAGGCCCTTTAATAAACACTGGGATACAATAAAATTGTATAACGTTTAAGAAGCTATATTAAAAAAAAAACCTAACAATTATAGTTTACAGAAGCCAAGCCACGAGCAAAACTAAGTTCATAATAATTATATTTTTATTCACACATAAAAGTCCATTGACTTCAAATTTCGCTTGTAAATAGTTGGTCAAAATTCAACTATACTCATAAATTCCTGTGTAGGAGTGACACCGCTCTTAGGAAATTGTCGCAACTTCGTAAACTTACTTAGATTATCTACTGGGTTAATGTATTACAAAAAATATTTGTAACTTCTATATCGCAATTTTGAGTCATTAAAACTAAATTATAAAGCTGCATTACACAAAACGAAGATAATATTTTGTTCCTTATAAGAAGAATACCTCACTTAATGACCCTTATTCGAAGTCAATTATGTAGGTTTTAAGTAAAATTACGAACACACTCAAAGAACTGTTTTATTTCTTTCGCGATTTATGTTAACTGGAACAGTAGTTCGTGCTTCTTACTCAAATTCTCTCGCAACAATTTGTGTGTTTGCCAAGATATTTTGTAAATTACGGTATGTGCGATATTGTGCTTTCTTTTTTTGAAACTATTAGCTAATAATATATCGTACCGACACATTTCCGATGCTGAAATGACAAACTGCAACTAAACTGCTCCACCCACTTACATTTGTAACTTGATCATTTGGCAATATACAAGTACTGCATTCTATGTGACACGTTAGGTAACCATCTGTTGGATTGTAGGCAATATGATAAATCTGTCTAATAAAATTCTAAGAAATGTCTGAACGCCGCAACAGTCTTAAATTAGCGTAAGTGTAAAATTTTGCACAGGAATTCCTTACGAACGTAAATATATAAGATTATGAAGTCGGTTAAGAACAGAAATATTTCTAAGGATTTCCTGAAGAGAAATCGCAATGGATAGGCAACCAGTAAAAAAATAAATTAAATATTACAATGTATCATATAAATATTTGTCTTTCTTTATATATTACTGTTATCACTAACTATTGATAATATATAGATAGTGCATAGCGAATATAAATTCATAAATAGTAATTGTAATCTCCTTCATAAAAAAAAGAAAATAAGCATTTAGCATTAAGAAGCTATGTTTCTCGCACGTTCAACAAATTGTGCTAATTATATATAATTTCCATTGGCGTATGTAATATGGTAATTACCTGAATACTCATCGACATTATTTACATGAAACACACACCCTTTTTTTCTTAAAATGTTTTCTTTATCAAAAGTTGTTACACAACTAAATTTTAAAAACGTTTGTAACAAACTTCACCTTTTTACATAAACACTTAATTTCTTAATTAATTATAAAATAAAATAAAATAATTATATACGTTGAAACTACATGACGGTCTGAAAAACGATTTACCTTTAATTGTACCAAATATTATAAAAGTGGTAGAAGGTAGAAGATAAGGCGCGGAGAGATAAGATTATCATACTATATTGCTATCTCTACATTTCACGTATGTAGATACTTAAATAAACAAATAAATATACAATACAATCAATTTTTTTTACTGATTACGCTATTCACATAGCAAGGATTTAACAGTTTCACCGGACTACTAAGGCGAGCGCTTAAGGCACTCAGCCGATTTTATTTTGACTGAACTAACTCAAGGGTGCACTGTACGCCTCGGCTTGGGCTGTTGCCTGATACGTGCAATTCGCGACCTATCTGAGCTTACCTAAGCTAAGCTACATATTCATACTTAGATGAGTTGTTGAAACATATGCGTGTACCAAGCATACATACCTCAACAACTATTATATGTATTTTATGTTGGAAATTTTTTGTGATCTATTTCAGATCTATAAAGGAAAAATAAAAATAAAAAACCCTTCCACTGTCATGTGTAAGCATATGTGCATGCACGTGTCTGGAGGTAATATGTGTAGATCAATTGGTTTATTAGTGATCAATCTGACAAACCACACATTGTGCGAGTAACTTGTTAGCGAATATTATTTGTTGCAACAATGATCAACATTTGATACAATGAATTGAGTGTAACTGTCATGATCCAATTCAAAGTATCGGATTAACATAAAACAATAGTTTTAGAAAATCAGTACATTTAATTGATTTTAAATGATAACATCTGCTTTGATTAAATCAATTCAATCGAAGTGATATCAATAAAAGTAATGTAAGTCTGAAAAAAAATAGCCTAGCATAAATTTTACAAGGCACTGCTGCTATGTACCATTCCACATAGCAATAGTTTTCGTGTTAGTTTTGTAGTCTGATTGCCATGGTTAGCATATAATATGCTACAATGTATATCTTGGAGATTGATATAATTGTAATCATTTTTTGGTATGGTTACAAGATAGTCTATACTATAATAAAACTGTAACAACTCGAAATCTGAGCATTAAATATTTTACGAAAATTTTAATTAGGGTAGACTATGTTATCGTTATAGAAGCCAAAAATAATCTTTTTACAATTTTTGTCTGTCTGTCCCTATGAACACGCATCACTCTAAAAGTACTGAACCAATCTTGACGAAACTTGACATAGTGATAACTAATATTACGAGATTACATCAAATATACTTTTTGTTCCATAAAACGCAAAGGGTTCTCCAGGATAAAGGATTAAAGTCTAGAATCTAAACCCGTATTACTCTGAAAGTACTGAACCAATTTTGACGAAACGCGACACAATGATAACTAATATTACAAGGTTACATCTAGGATACTTTTTGTCTCATAATACACAAGGAGTTCTCCAGGATAACGGACGAAATTAAAAAAGTTCATGAAATTCTTAATGAATTTTGGTAACCTTTCTTTGTGATATATATAGTGGTAGGATTAGATAACAATTTAAGCTATATGTTATCATCCAGTGCTATTTAAAAAAAAAACAATAACAAGAAAAACGTTGGGTTTCGAACCTTCACCCCGTCGCCAACTATCGAGTTTAGTATAACGTAGACTACTTTACTACCGGGCTACGGTTATTTGCAATTGTAGGCCAACATATCAAATACATCAATTACATAGGAAACGTCGACAAAGTTGTTAAACAAAACTGTAACTAATATATAGTAGGTTTATATATAGTAGTACAGTAAGTTTTAGGCTTAATATAAAATAATTCTCAGATATCAACTTTTTGTTCCATAAAACGCAAAGGGTTCTCCAGGATAAAGGGTTAAAGTCTAGAATCTAAACCCGTATTACTCTAAAAGTACTGAACCAATTTTAACGAAACTTGACACAGTGATAACTAATATCACAAGGCTATATCCAGGATACTTTTTGTCCCATAAAACGCAAAAGGTTCTCCAGGATAACGGATGAAATTTAAAAATTTGTGGTTCATGTAATTCTTGATGGAATTTGGTAACTTTTCTTTGTGTTATATAAAGCAGTAAGATTAGATAAAAGTTTAAGCTACATATTATCACGTTATGCATTAAAAAAAAAACAAATAGGGCGGCCGGAGAGATTCGAACCAACGTCCCCATTAATTAATCATTAATTATTAATTAATACAAATAAGTCGAAATACCGACGATTGCGCTAAGGCGAACTGAGATTACATGGCGAAATTATCTATCAGCTGAATTAGTTAGAAGTATAAAATCTAACGGGTAAATTCTATTAACGTATGTGTTTGTTTTTTATTATGAATCATTTTATTTTCATTGATTCATTTTCAAACTACAACGATTGTAAAGAATATCTTATATTCTATTATTTATTACTATGTAAGAAAACTATAGTATTTAAATATAGTACCTATTTTTTTTACAGCTGTTGGTCATTAAAACAGCGATCAGGTACTCGTTAATTAGTTTTATTCCAGTTCCGTAAAATTCCATTTCAAAGTAGTGTCTTATAATTATAATAAAACTGTAACTAGGTCAGAACTTTAAAACATTACATATTTTTTGATAATTATAATCGAGGTGAACTATGTTATCGATATAGAAGTCAAAAATAGTCTATTTACCATTTTTGTCTGACTGTCTGTCTGTCTCTGTGAACACGTACCACTCTGAAAGTACTGAACCAATTTCGACGAAATTGACACAGTGGTAACTAATACTACAAGATTACATTTAGGATACTTTCTGTCCCATAAAACACAAGAGATTCTCTAGGGTAACGGATGAAAGACTAAAATTTGTATTCAATGAAATTCTTGACGGATTTTGTTGAATTTTCTATGTGTTATATATAGATACATTTAGACAAATTAGCTAAACGTTTAAGCTATATTTCATATTTTTATCTTTTTATATTCAGGGAATTCCTGATACCACCGATCCGATTTTGAAATTTTTTTCAATGTTAGAAAGGTATATTATTCTTCAGTGTTATAGATAATGTTTATTTTGGAAAATATATATTTTCAATAGTTAATCACAAGGAATGTAATTAAAATTGACAAATATTAATTTATCGCCAATACTAGGAAGACATTTGTCGGCAATATATGTAGATTAGTTTTTATTTTAATAGAACCCAGTAGATGATGCTGCGAACGGGTTTTAGGCTTATTTTTAAAGATTTGTCACATACTAACTGGGTATATTATATTTGAGTGATCTCCTGTATTGTTCGGATTACCAATTGAAAACGGCAGATGTCGCTACAATCGGGTTTATTAAAATTTGTCGCGTTTAAAAATATAATTGAAACAGGTACTAACCGATTTGGTGCAGACGAAGTTGCACGGGTCAGCTAGTTATTAATATAAGGTTATACACAGCCACGAAATGTTATATATAGTTTTAGACAAATCTTAAATAATCCACAAAGTTGACGTCAGTTTTTGGCAAAACTGCTTCTGTAGTTTGAGTGAGGATATTCACTAAATTTACATTTTAGCACCATATGGTTTAAGGTGAGTCAAATATATTTTTAGATATTAATAATGTACTATAATTATTATGAAACCAGATATTATGAAACTTCTTGAAGTCATTTCCAGATTATTGTATACCCTGATATTAATGGATTTCCAACCTTTAAAATGGCATGATGAAGCGATGATCAAGCGATGTCACCGCATCGATCGAATAAGGTCGTATCTTTGAAACCGAGTTTGACCTTTGGGTAAAGAAAAACATTGCCATGAAACCTATGATGATTAGAGTTTTTCCGAAAGTTGCTTGACTTGTTTGCTTGACCCACAATTTGAAAATCTGTTGCTAAGCACCGGTTGATGTATTCTGACAACTACACCTGAGAACCAGGCTTAGCCTAGGTAGTCAAACCTATGAAGAATTAGAAGATTAGAGAATCTCAGTGACAGTACTCAAACACTGTTAGTACAAGACTACAAAAATAATAAGCATATTTTGCTGGCTTCTAATAAAGATGTGGAAATGTAACAGCATTGTATTTCAAGCGGCAATTTTGAAAAATAATAACTGTATTTTCCTTCTTCTGTCATGTGACAGCATATTTAAAAATAGTGGTTGTTAGTTATTTAAGGAAGTATGATACAATTTTGTATCATAGGAGGCAAACGAACAGATGGGTCACCTGATGTTAAGTGATAACCGCCGTCCATAGACACTCGCAACACCAGGCGAGTCGCAAGTGCGTTGCCAGCCTGTGTTGGAGAGGGGGGGAGAGGACAGGAATGAGGAAAGGGAAGGTAGGTGGGCCTCCAGCGCTCTCACTGACCTAACGAAACGCAACGATGCAAGCACTGTTACTTCACGTTGATTTTCTGTACGAGGGTGGTACTACCCCTACGAGCCGACCCATTCAAGTTGAAACCAGTAACATCAGCGTGGCTCTACCACCACCTACGAACTCTCTGTCAGCTGATAGTGTTACCAATTTAAATTAGTAAAGTACGTGAATTCTGAGAATTTCGTTAGCACATGTCGGCATGCGAACCTGCGGACATGGAATTGACCTGTAAAATATGGAAATTCCGTTTATATTTAACGCTGTCTCTGTTGCGTCATCGTCGTCAATGAGATTGTATTTTTAAAATTAATAAAATAATATATTAGTTGTTGCTATCAGCTCACGATTATCTGGTACAATGTAACATTTGGCTGGCCGTTTGTTTATGCGATGCGGTTGCGGAAACGTCCCACGCGGGCTTTCAGTTTAAAAGTGTTAAGAATCTGACGTGCCCGGTATTGATGAATAGAAGCCAATGTTTAGAGATCTGTTTCAGTTGCCATTTGTTTTATAGTTATTTATATTTATAAATAAAAGGGCGAAGATAAACGAATTCTATTCTCTTATGTCCTTTGTTTGTCTAGATTATCTTTACATTCTTGATTAGCAGCTAATGATGAGCTTCAGTTTTTTTGGAGACTTTTGGAAGAATTTTGGAAACAGTTGTTTTTTTGCATGATAATTAATCAGTAACTCTTTGTTTAAATGACAGTTCAGTTATCAGCAGATCAATACAAATTAGGCTCATTCATTTTGCAAGTAACAATCGTGATTTTTTTTATAAGGTTAGTGTTTCATAAATAAAACTAGAACAAGAATGATTTAAATCTATTCAGTAATTTTTTATGATATTTATAAGTTTTATTTATATGTGTGTTGTTACATTTCAAAATGAGTTAAATCAAATTTTAATCATTCATATGACATGTTTATTTTTTTAAGAATTACAGTTTTTATACACCGTGAACGAAGTTCATATTTTATCGTCCATGTTTTTTTTTATGATTTTCATATTATGTATGTACAAAAAAATTTGGAAATTTTGAAAAATAACGTAAATTATTAGGGGCGGCTAAAATTGGACTTATGTTCCGAAAGCCTAGGATTTTCCTTATTTTGGATAGTTGTTACTACAGTACTAACAAAAAAATTAAATCAGCATAACCTTTTTATTTAGTATCAGAAACGAACAATTTCCAACATCTAGATTTTTACCGAGATGCTGTTCCGTGTGTCGGATTTAAATTTAGTACCTACGTTTTTCTAATTATAATAGCAAGTGAGTGTAAGCAATTCGCGTGGGCGAGTGACTGGAAGCGAAAATAGATGTTGTTGGCAACGCATCGGTCTGCACTCTGTCCACGTCGATCTGTGGACTGTCACTCACAATGGAGACGTCTTATTTTTTTATGTTAGACAATAAATAACATTAAATAATTATGATATACTAATTGTAAATTATTAATTTTGTATAACTATCTTCATTTTAAAATGACCCAAAACATATGAGAACCAAAATTGTTGATGCTGCAAATATGAAATTGATATATTCGATTCTATTTATAACGGAAGCAGGTAGGGAATTCTTTTTATACTAATAAATACTACAATATAATACAATAGCCAATGTTACAAAAGTATGAGTTGTCTGGGATTAATTGAGATTTCGACCTATACACATTATATTTTGTTAGTTGATTTATTTTTTAAATCGCTTACCGATTTCAAAAAGGAGGTGGTACTGTGGTATTTTTCTTATTGTTTGTTACCTCAGAACCTTTCATTATATTCGCGTATATAATCAAAGGTCACAATCACATCATTTATAAACGAATTTGGAGAAGGAAATATAATAACGAATTCATCAAAATCCACTAGGTAATTTACAGCGATTAATTGGTACAAAATATAATGGTAAGTTTATGACAATCCCAGATTAGATAACTAGGACTACGACCTAACTATATTCAAATACGTTCTAGTGCACCCTTAGAATAGACTTTTTTAAAGTAAGTTTTATGTATTGATAAAAAAATGAAATACTAGTTTGAAGTGGATTACGCCGTTGAAAATATTTACTATAGATAAAACCTAATGCAGTATTTTACACCTAGGATTATGCCCTGTATTCGAGCTAGAGCTGCCAAATGTTTAGAAAAAAAATAATTCCAAGGATATTGTGCATTGTAATGTTATAGCAGAAGTCTATGGAATGTTGATAATAATATTAAACGGAAGTTTTACTGACTATTCGTTATTATATCTCAGAGTCATACACAATTATTCTTTGTTCTACTAACTTCACTAATATAATATCGACTGTCTGTAAAAGTTAAATTATATTCACAATATTATATTCACAAAAGAATTCTGCTTTATTCCCACTTTGTAGCTCCGTCTCGCCCTTGAATTGTCTGTTTCCCGCAAATTTTGATTCCGCAGTTAGCAACCCTACTTTGTATCCACGTGTTCCATTTGAAGAAGGGTCAGATAACAATTGATCGGAGCACCCTCGTTTTGGTATTGACAGCTGCGGGGGTTTATTTGTTAATAATATATTATGTATACTCCACATATTTTAACTTAAGTGTTATTTATATGGTTAAATGTCACGGGAAAGTTTAAGATGGTAAACATTTCCTATAAGTTTTAATACTAGCTCGATAAATATATCTATTCAGTGGTACCGGTCCATTTAGGAACAAATAAGCTACAACTGCTAAAACTAAATGGCTATTTTGAATAAATAGCCAATTCAATGCACCATTCACTATTCAATTTTGTTTATTGAAACTAACCAGCGACTCTCTATTTAATCTCTCTGACAATTACGCGATGATTAAATAAATAAAATTGGGCATTCACTAAATAATAATAAATACTTTTCCTTGTATTCTATAAACAACATATACTCTCGTATATATCTTATGTCTGTCATTTAATATAATGCTTTTTTTTCCAACTCACTATGCTATTGGCCTTCCATGGCCTTTACAGCTTCACCGGACTACTAAGGCGAGCGCTTAAGGCACTCAGCCGATTTTGTTTAGATAACTAGCTCAAGGGTGTACGCACACCTCGGCTTGGGCTGTTAGCGAAATCCCGGATCCAACCTAGCTAAAGTATTGTAAGCTATTAATACATATATTCGTTTATGAATCGTAATGCTTTATGAGTATGTATTTCGCAATGTATTAGTAAAGTATAAGATCTTTTTATTCTACAAAAATATCCAGCTGTCAAATAATCTGTATTCATAAATAAATATTGAACTTTTATTAGATTATATTATGTTTTAACATTAAAATATGACATAGCTGGATTTTTAAAAATAAAAAAACATAATAAGTTTGTTTCGTCTATTAATTTTTTACTTCTATTTATCATAGCTATTAGAGTTTATGTACATAACCCCCTGTTGAATAATAAGGATAAGTTTACTAAATTGAATTATTTATTAATTCAGTCTCTCAATTCTAGAGTATCCTGTATACTATGTGATTTACTTATTAGAAACTTATAAAAGTATTTTATAAATTACTATTAGAATTTGGGATTTGAGATGATTTAAAAATTCCTATTACAAACATGATGATTAATGTGGCCTGTACATTTTTGCGAAAAAAACACCCAAAATTAATATTCTCTTGTGCATATAGAATCTACTTATAAAGAAGAAAAAAAAGGTAACGCAAAATATGAAAATAAAAATTTAAATTATGCAACTTTCCTTACAGAAAATACTTGATTTTGCTTTCGAAAGTGTAGCTATTACGTTATAAGACATAGGCGACCTTCACAGTGTCATCGTACGATAACACTAAATAGGTATAATAATATTAAAGAGATAATAATCAAGTAAGGCAAGGTTGACACAGACGAAGTACTTTGAGCCGTGCACCTGGACGCAACTAGTGGGCGGACCAAACCGACGCCTACTTATCTTCTCTCCACAATGTTTTGAAACATAAAACAGATCTAAGGAACAATAAGACAGGACAACAGAAAAGTAAAATGGTGTATCTCTTTTTATTCATTTGTTGAACAGTCTAATAGTTATAATTTCGATATTTAATGTCTGATTTCTTAATTACATACATTTTATACACTTTGTATACTTGATATGTGATGTAACGATCGTGTTAAGAGTTCGAACAATAAACGTATTAATATAATTCATACAAACGAATACTAATCTTCAAACTTATATTAATCTATATATTTTTAATCATTATAAGTAATCTATTTACTTACACAATTAATTTGACAAATGAAATAAACCTTTGATTAGAGAATTATTCATAGAACATCTATAGGCGCGGGTAAACCGGATTCTTGGTGTGGCGAGTGTGTTAGACGTGGCGACGCGATGCCATGCGCAATCTGTCTTTTGTCCCACTCAGCACGTATACTAATAGTGCAATTTGAGATTTGTTCGATTCGAACAATTTCGATGTTTCACATTTGCCAAGCGTCCCTTGCCGGCTCAATTTCTTTTAGAGTAGTGGTTGAAATACGTCCATAATAAATTTTATCTCTATATCTTTTTTATTTCTTTAATATATTAAATGCAAGGAGCATGAAGTGTTACAAAATGGAGACTTAGAAATCTCTTTTTAATTAAAATATTTTTTTTATTGATAATAACAAAGCACGAGAATAGTTTCTAATATACAAAATAATTAAGAAAATCGGTTGACAAACAGAGTAAACAAACGTACAAAATTGTTTTGTCTCCGACTATTTTATATATAGATTGTAAAATTGAAACGGGTACGATATGTCTATAATTTAATGAATCTACGTGCTTAGAGTGTCCGCTCTAGAACCGGTCCACTTAAAATAATATTATTGAATCGGCCGCAAGTACCAACGGGTACGCTGGTTATACAAAGTACATCATATGTGCTTTGTTGTGGTTTTATCAGGATGCCGATGAGTAATCTATACAGTGACATGTTTATTGAGGATTTGGTACCTTAGATACTTTCACTATTATGATTCACGAGGTGAAGGACTTTAAAAGGATGTCTATGATACACCGTTCGTTTTTTCATAAATCGTGATTGCTCATAACGCAATTTACATATATAATATTAATTATATATGAAGTTGATCCGGTAACATGTTAGAAAATTACACAGTTTAACAATTTTTGTATGGAATATATAAAGTTGCGAGGAGTCACTTCTGAATATTAATAAAAATAATTTAAATGTATACCAGGTTTTAATTTTTCGTCATTCACAACAATAATCTTGTAATAATTTGAAGAAAAGATGGCTTAAAAGTGGTTGTCACAAATTAAATAGTTAAATTATTAATGTTTTTAATATTTCAATATAGAAATGTTCACTTTAACAATTTTCATAAGTCCAAACGCATCCAAAAGTGATCATAAAATATTAAGAACGACGATCTAGGAATACCATTAAAATTTACAAGTTTCTGTTTTAATTACTAAGTTAATGCTATAGCTACTTTGCCAGTTTTGATTGTATACAATTTAAATTATAATAATACTATACCTTCTTTAATAGATTATACTTTAAACATTTTTTTCTTAGTATGTTCTTAATATTATTTTCTATTATTTATTAAAAATTGCGATGACAATATTTTATGTTTAAACAATTACCCCATTTCCTATGTTTTTTTTTATTGTAGCACAGCAAAGTGACTGCACTGTGCCTGATGGTGAGCACAGTACAATCCAAAAACAACGGCGGCCACCAAGAGACATGCCATCCCTCGGCGGACGCCGTTGTCATGCCGGCCTGCGTAAATGTCTCTTCACGGTACGCTTGAAGGACCCCATGTTATGGGAAGGAGGGAACACACTAGTCGGGAGATTGTTCCACAGCTTCACGGTACGGCAAAGATCAGAAGTTGCGAACTTTTTAGTTCGTGCCCAGATAGGATTTACCGTAAAACTATGGCTCCGAAGCCCAGCGCGAGTGGTTCGGTTATGAAAAGGAGAGGAAGGGATTAAGAAAAGGAGAGTAAAGGATTAATGGTATATATACTTTTAGAAATTAATATTTGATTGCCTAGTGAAATAACAATGACAAAGTTTTTTTAATAGAAAAGGTGCAGTTTATGTTTTCATATAGAATTATTTTTGAGAGACTAATCTCAATGTCATTTTTGTTTGAGTATTTAATATCTATCTATGTATAAGTGTATAATAAAGAATCAATAGTTTGTCTATAATAATATCTACAGTATAATAATCTGTTATTAATAATTCATATCATTGTCTAAATGAATTAAAGAGTACAAAAGAATAGTAATCTAATGTAATTTGCTTAAATAAAGCCGAGGAATATTACTATTAATTTAATAAGTATTACTTCAATTATGCTTAAGAAGTAATAGTAACTAATAAAATCATGTATGAAATATTATATATCTGTTAGAGTATTTTCCCCGTTAATGACTTTTAAAATACTCAAAAAATATATAACAATATAAGATGTGAAATAACTTCTAATTACAATTTAGTTTATAATATATTGGAGCACAAGAAGAACTGAAAATCCAAGTTACTATCTACCAAATAGCTACTTCATATTCAGTTTGTTTAATAACTACATTCCTCTTTAATTATATAATCAAGTGTGTCAACTATAATTAATTTCAACGTAATAGTTTTATTGCAATTATTACTAATTTTAATAAAAATACACAACTATCATTACTTTATCGTTGGGTATTCAGTAAAGTTTTATTGTAAAGGAGAGAGACTACAAAGTTTTTTGTTTATTAATGTATAAAATATTATTTATACTACTATCTCTCGATTAGTAGTCGTTTTAAATTCCATAGATTGATATATTAATTACAGTTTTTAAATATAAATACCAGTAAAAAATTGTGATAATATTCTTTGAATTTACAATATTAACAAAGTTATTATGCAACAATAAAAAAATTGAGCCGCTGGGGGACGACGCCTGGCAGATGTGAAACATCGATATTGTTCGAACCGAACAAATCTGAAATTCTCAAATTACATTATAGGTAAGCGACCTCAGTGCGACAAGTGATATTGCGCACAGTCGCTTGGGCATTGCATCGTGTCGCCACGTCTCACACACTCGCCACGCCAACAATTAGGTTTACCCGCGCTTATAGATGTTTCACATCAACAGGAATAGAGAACTATCGACAATTGTTGTGCGTTATTTTTATATTGTATAGGGTGTTTAGTATCTGTTGTGTGTTTTAGGTCATTCTAATCTCTATATATTGATATTTATATAAAAAATACGACTGTCACTATATACTTTACACAGCTTTGTATTGTGTTCACGTAGTGTAAACACTAAACTGAATGTTCTCCAGTTTAGGTACAATCTTGATACAAATATATTCACATTCGTAAACTTACACTTACAACTTACACGTAACCGATTGTTATGGTAGTAACCAAAATCATGCACTGCATATTTTCCCTATCATATATCGCCTACACATTTCATTTAAAGCTTATATATACTTAACGTAAAATTTCTGAATAGTATTTAGTGATGACGTCAGCAAGCTTAATGTCATTCGTTAAAGGAATTGATTATTGTTTTAATTCTATATGAATCAAGTTGTGATAATTTGTAATTTTACATAAATAAATTATTAGCGGTATTTTCCTTTAAAAGATCAGTCCAACGAGCTATCGGCCTTTCACATAACGACCACACCTCAAGGTCTCCAGTACTTTAGATTACGACTTTATAGTAAGTTCAAACACCGTCTCTCCGCTTTATTGTAGTAACACGTAGAAAGCTACGTATCTCATGCCATTAAGCTAAATAAAATTTATTCCGTGACACCGTTATCGTGTTGTTCAATATTGAATGTCGTTTACTTTTGTTCTACTTTGATACATTCTCTAGTTGGACCTATAGCTATTTCAAGACAATCGAAATAACGTAATGTTTTTGAAATATGTAAATGTCAGCATGAAATATTTTTACATCAACTAAATTCTATTTAAAACTTCATAGTAGTTTTTTTAACATTATTTTAGCCAACCAATCTTTCAGATTATTACTGTCATTGTCGTGTAATAATGTTACAACCGTCGTATGATTATTTCAATGTTGTAACAAGATGGTGGTTCCCTTGTTAGAACCTTCCAGGGAGGTTTAGTGGCATTTCAGAATTTCATGGTTCGTAGTATTATTTTCCATTCACTTCACTTATGCACAGTAATCTAACTATATTACGGATATAACACCACCAAATTTACAAAATATAGAGTGAAATAATACAAGATTATGAATAAAATATAAAATTCACTACATGACAGACCAAAATCCCGCTAAAAATTCCTATTGTATGTTGTAGATTATATATATATACTAATAAATACAGAATTATGTTAGATTGTATGACATCCGGCCAGAGTTTACGAAGATCGTTACGATGAATGTAATGATGGTTGTAAGTTTTTTTTCTTGTTTAAATAATGTATGAAATTTTTTTGTTATAGAAAAATGTTATTTAATTACTAATATAAATAATAGACAAATTCCTATCATGAACCAAATTTCTGTTTCTCGTGAAGGAAGTTGCCGATTGCCATACAAAAAATGTGACGCCACAAATGTGGTTGTAATCCCCTAAGTAACGAGTCAATGAACCTATAATATTCTAAATTTGATACCAGCTTACTATAGAATAAATAATCGATATTTTTTTAAATTAATCTTTATGTGAATGTAGTCTTGCTGGCGGGCGTCATACAACAATTTTGATCGAATGCCAAAAGTGAGCTAATAACGACAAGGAAAAAATAGCCGTGTCAAATCTTACGTAAGTGGTACCATACGTCTTACTCAAAGTATTCAATGTATATTTTAATGAATATCATAAAACTATATAATCACAGTTTAAATTATTTTATTATTTAGAAGAAAATGTATACGTGAAGTAATGTTAAAAAAACTCCAGTTAGAATCATTCATTGAAGTAGGCCTTCAGTTAAAAGGACGGTATGTAGCGACACACTGCATCAGCTTATCGCATGCCAATGACCCCCTTCACAGGAATTACGCGAAAGGTATGCCAAGGTGATAATTCTTTGCCTAATGACAAGGTAAATGCTCACTTATATCGGAATAGGAACACAAAAATACCATAAAGTTATCGAATGCACAGTCGTTATTTCAAGGTATTCTTGTTAGAACAGGTTTCACTACCCTTTACTATGATAATTCAATAAAACTTTAATATATTCCGCTTGTTTCGAATGCAATACGATCCTATCTTTATGGACGTATTAAGTTTTATTCGCTATTAAGAAAATACATTACGTTCTATGAAGATTATTAATTTATATAATACCATTTTGCGAAATATGTTAAACTATTAACATAATTTGGTTATAAAAATAATTTATAACGTTTAATAGAACATTAGATTATATTAGTAGTTTATGTGAAATGTAATCAATTTCATAACCAGTTTTCGAGTTCACGCTAACTTTCACGCCCGATTTCTAGTGTAAGAAAATTTTGATCAAAGATAAATTAAAATTCAACATAAAAACGTCATAACTATAAGCTGGTTTGGTGTTTCTAAACTGCTTAAATAATTACCAGAATATGTATAAATGATATTAGATACTTGATTGGTGTTTATTAGTGTTCTCGATGGAACAGGAGGTGCATCCAGCTGGTGCGTACTACTGACCTCGTTGTGGAAGAATGATTCCAGTATGAGTGAGGGAGACTTGTTGGGCGACTTTTCGCGCAGACGCATCTCAAGCTGTACGTTCGCGACATTGACCCGTCATACATGTACGGGCAATGCACCGCGTCGCAGCCTCTTTGTTTATGTCCTACGACACCTACCATGCGAGCCCGACTCGTTCATTGTCCCCAGTAAATAATTCATCTCCTGTTATGTTTCCACAATAATTAATATTCTCGCGTAGGCTGCTTAGTTTCGCACATTAAAATTCTCTTCAAAGAAATACACGTCTAGTATACTTTATATTAGTATATTACCTATTTATAGATAAATGTTTTGGTTAAAGCTATAATTCTTTAGAAGATAAAATTTGTCTATGACGTCAGAGATCGTAGTTGGTGAAATCTACTTTTACATTTTATTGAGTTCCATAGAAACGATATCTATGTAAAATAATTAATCAAATAAAATATTTAGTCCACTCAAATCAAATTTATAATCTATAAATATTATATTCATTTCTATGTATTACCTATATCATTTAATAGCAAACATAATATTATATCTATTACCATAATACTATTATATACCATAGTAAAAATAACTTAGTGAACACTAAATCCGACTTATAAGATGTAAATAAATCTGGGAGTGGTTTGGTAAGATTTTTAATGACATTCCATAGGCCGAGCAGAGAGGGTGCGTCAGAGCACATTGTATTTCTAGTTTACGGGTCAGAGCGCAGATGGCATCGTCCGTCAAATCATACATGCAAAATACTGTAACCAGAATAATTTCCTGAAATATGGGTTTCATAATGACGTAGAGGCGGACGCCCGCGCTTTCAGCGGCGCCTGCGCTGGACCCATTTTAGGACATGACTAACGGAAATTCGACTCCTCTTTCTGACCCGCTCCCTCCCGTGGGATGCGGTGTACGTCTATCCCGCTCGCACGAAAAGCTTCAAGAAATCTTTTAATAGTGTCCACGGCCGCGATCCACTTTCAACTAGCGGCGGGAAATGTGCGAACTATTAGTTTTTGAATCTTGAAAAAGCGCGCGTATCGTCTGATTTAACTAATCTTGAATTCATATTTATTACATAATTTTGACATTTTTTTTAAATATTCTCTTGTTAACGAAACTCTAAAAATAGATTTGTAATTGATAACTCTGTTTGTATGAGCTATTAAATTTGAATTAAGATTGGAAAACTTTACACAGTTAATGTTAAAAATTCAAATAAAATGCCACATTGATTTATAGATATTTTTAAAAACACAAACATGAGTCACAAATGCGATAAGGATTTCCTGGTGTTGAATTTTGTTGCCAATCATCGGGTTCTAAATTATAATTTACATGTTCGGAAACATACATTGTAACCTACCCGTAAAAATTTGTCAAACATTCATTCATAAGGCGTGTGCGACTGACCTTTTTCTGTTGTTTCTCCCAAGCCGGGTCTAGAAGACCCTCGCGCTCCCATTCCTCCTCCTGTTCCATATAACTGTCCCCGTACACCCCGTCATAGTTATTTGTTATCACCCCGTTGTCCATCATCATGGTCACCGCACTGACCGTCGATTTCGATGTTCGTTCGAGCCTATGACCGCGAACTCGCGTGTGTTGGTTCGTACCGTGCACTGCAACAGGCAGCCGGCCGTGCGCCCGCTGCAAGAAGACTGGCGCACGAGCGCTGCTAGTGGCGGCGTGAGGAACTTTCGTTAGCGTTCCGTTTCACGTAATCAAATGTCAGGGTGAGGCTCGACACCCGCAGTGCGAAGTGGAATGGAGCTGCGCGCGGTGAAGGCGTTTAGTGCTAAGTAGAGCGGACCTATAATAAATACGTCGTTATTTTTACCGAGAACGAGTATGAAATAGAGGGTTACGCATTTAGCATGCTGTAAATAAAACGAGGGCTCTATTTTGTGTGGGCTAAAAGGTATGCGCTTAGCCTGGATTACGTGGGATTTACATACATTAAATTCCTGAACCAAATACATAGATATAAAAAAAAAAATATGTACAGCAATGTAAAAGGCTGTAGGGGCTATACTCTGTATATCTAAGTTGTTGGTTGTATACCAAACAATATTTGATTTATCATAAGTTCTATTCGTAAGGCGAAGAGTGAAATAAATAACAAAACTTACGACAATTTAAGAATAACGTTTAGCTATGCATTGGCCTCACTTGTATTTACGCTAAGACAATTATTCTCTCTGGACTTATTAATAAAATTGAATACTCGTTAAATATCTCGCCAATCTATACGTGTCTCTCTGTTCGCAATAAACTCAAAAACTACTGAACGGATTTTCAAACGCTTTTCACCATTAGATAAACTGATCCATGAGGTAAGTTTAGGTATACTATAATTTGTCAAGATTTCTCTTAATATCAGGGCGGGACAATGTCCTAGGGTCCGTTAGTATAATATATATGAATATTATTTATGTTTGCTCGGGAATGCAATAACAATAATTTGTATATTATTGTGGTAAGTAGAATTAAGTAGAGTTTTTACAATGGTTAATAGGATTTTCTATACATAGGGGCTTTTCTATGATAGGATATATCGTGGTTGGCTAAATATGTCGTGATCCAGTTGAGTAAAGTTATGCCATTTTATTAAATTTGTCTATCGTTGGGCCGTCCTAATGCGTTACCACTGTGATTGTTTAGTTTTAAATTATTTCTAAGGACTGGATTTCCAATGTGGTTGGAACAGCAATGTGCTTGATAACGAACTTTCATTTTTAAGCTGATAAAGAATGCTTATAGAATTATAATTTGTATGGTTGATAAAACTATGGGCGTACTCTATTATGCAAATCGAAGGCTTTTGTTACGATTTCTATTTAGAAAGAAATCAATTTTGATTTCTTCTAATAAAAACTGTTTCTAGTCGGTTTCTAGAATCGAATTACCGAAAAAATTAATTTGAATTATTGATAGACTATTGTAGATACCTATATAACAATTTAATAAGATGTAAGAGTAGGTACATATACGATTTACCAGCTCATATGTATATGTAAACTGTATAAGTTAACCCGTTGATGTTTAGTTTTTTCTTTGTAGTTTAGAAAATATTTTTCTTAAAATTTACCTCGCCTTCGTTATATCTTATTTAATCTCTTTGTTTATTTAATAATAAAAATAAACAATTTATTAACTAATTTTAGTAAAATTATCGATTAAATAACATTATCGCGTGCAGTAAAATTTTTTTGCGGATTCTATTACTTAAATGATTAATGCATAAATAATATCGAGAAAAAAAAACTGTTTTTTTGAGGGAGAACTCATTGAAATTTTCATTTGTTAACTAAAAAGTTAATTAACAATATGAAAAAAAAAATTATTTTAAACTTTTATATATATTATCAGAGTACAACTATTAAACTATAAATCCTGAAAATTTCATTAAAATATCTTTAATAGCTTTTTATTTATTGATTTTTTATTTAAAAGTCATAAACATTTTCATAAAAAAAATGTTGTTAAAATAAAAATTTTCAAAAACTGTTCTGGGGATTAATTGATTATAGTAAATACTTCATGATCAAATTTTCATACCTGAATTTAATAATCAAGTGGAAGGGGGGTCCACTTGACGTGTTTTGACTCCATAATAAACACTTTGATTATAGAAGTATGTCCTTTGAAAGAACCCTAATAAAGCCCAAATACTTTAAAAAATGAATGAACTATGGTCGAATGTCGACCATTGGGCGCCTAGTAGTAAAGATAAAAATGTCTCAAATATAAAACACATGTCTGTATGAATAAAAATCAACTATGGAATGTACGAACGAGTATCTAAGCGCATCATTTTTTGTCGGTATTATCTTAACTTTTTTTGTTCTGTTTTTTTTTCTGTTTGAAAATGTTAGGCTAAGGTTTGTGTGCAAAAAAAAATTTTGAAAAATCGTAGGGACCAGCGAAAAATGTAGGTTAAAAATTCATTTATAGAAAATATACTGAGTGCATTAAACAGAAAATAGTAGAAAGCTGTTCAAAAATATTGACAGACTTGACTTGTTACTTGTTCAGTTGCCATTTGGTTTCATTACATGTTCTGTCGTACTGTAAAGGAAAGTTGTAATCTAATTTTCTTCGTTTGTACAGCCGTACGAAGCCGAAGCCGGCAGCTAATATCAGATAAAAGTAATATATTAGTGACATATAGATAGTATCGTGCTTACTGGGTATTAAAATGTTACCACGTGCTGTTGGTGGCAGCAGCTGAAGTAGTCACCATATTATTCTACAAAAACGGGCAATTCGAGCAATCTACAATATGGGATTTCGGGAATAATTAAAGACTAAGTTTCAGGAAATCGGTATCTTAACTCTACCCTACCAATACATGTCCGCAGAAACTTTGAAAAGTTGGAAATTGTAAAAGATAGCATAATCTAAATACTAAAACTGTAACAAACTGGTCGGACCATGTTTCAGACTCAGTAAAACCAGTAATAGTTTTTTAGGTAATAGTGTTAAGTTTTACAACAAAGTCCCAAAACATATTACCGATTTTCCGAATTGTGAGTTTAAGCGTCACGTCAAGCGGGTTTGGTGCCAAAAGGCTATTAGGGAGGGAAGGCAGATGAGGAAGGTGGGACTCCGGCGCTCACACTGACCGAACGGAACGCAACAATGCAAACACTACCAATTCACGTCGGTTTTCTGTGAGATGGTGGTACTATCCCGGACGAGTTGACCGATTTATGCTGAAACCAGTTAAACGAGAATAATGATGTTTGGAATCGACTCCTCTCTGTGGATCCACTAAAACTGTTGAAACTTTTAATGTATTGTAGATATACGTTTATTAAAAAGATAAACCCGATCGAGTTTTTTGCCGATTTTTTTCAATGCCTGGATTGTTTTCCGAACTGGTGGTAGTTTTAACGTTCGTAAGCGCCTTACTAAGACCTAAATTGGATAAAGTATATTTGATTGACGGGTAGTCTGTCTGACTGACCACTTAGTCATTCTTCTGTAATATCGAATTTATCGAATAGTTTAGATATTTAACAAGGTCGATAATAATATTTTACTGATAAGGAATGTTTCTGACCACAATAAAAAAACAAAGTACACAAATTTTTTTTATTCACCACATAAAATTTTCTTTGGATAATAATCTTGCTTATGCAAAATAACATTTATAATTTATATTTCTTGAAGATCCCACATTAATTAGTATATTTATAGCAACATTCACGATCACAGGAAGGTTAAATCTTTGAATAGTAAACTTATAATCATAAAAGAGCTTGATACATCGATTATTTGGTGTTCCTACAAATTAAACTTACAAATATGAGTATTATATATAAACATAATTATAACAGCTAATAATAACCACAGATAACAATATTAATTAAAATATGGACTGAAATTATATAATTTATTGACCGCTTTACAGGACAGCATGCAGGACATAGCGCAATGAATCTCGACAATGAGCGATTTTATTACAATTTAAATCATAACTTTGTCTTCGATCCAGTGACAGACTTAGAGATAAGTGGAGGAGACCATTAACCACGAAATTCTGTTCTCGGGAGCACCTCAAATCTCCAGGAGTTTCCTCGAAATAATTGATAACTCCGGAACTAGAGATTTGGAATGTGGGAGTACTAAACTCAACTTTACTGTTGTCTTATCATTACTAAGGGTAGCACTAAAAAGCTCGTCCGCATGGAATCGCTTAGTTATCTCAATTGTTTTGAGAAATTCCAGAAGCTTTATTAAGTTAAACGTTTAAACCCGCCTCGTCGTGCCGATCTTTCCATGACGGCCTAAATCCACCACTGCTTCGGAAATCTTTAAACGCTACAAGCATGTTACAATATCCAGTGTCCCTAAATGCAGATCTATTAAAAGTAATTAAATGAGATTTAAAAAAAGCAACAACAAAATCAAAAAGCGGCTTCGTATTTATGTTTAAATTCTTTTGTAACATTGAGCAAAATCACAATGAATCAAACTATATTACGGTGTTAAAACAATTTACAATAGAAGACACTATTTGTATAATCATTCTATACAAGTATAAAACACTTCGACAATAATTTCAATTCATACTTGCATCATTTGCCAGAACAATAAAAATATTTGAATTTTAGGTTATATAATCCATATTTGCTATAAATATTTCATAAAGATTAATTCACCCATTTCACATAACTTAATTGTATTACATGGCTTGGAACAAATTATTTAAATATATATTAGTTCTTTGACATACATACATTCATAAACACAAACAATGAATACAGGTTTGATGATATACTAGCCTCTGCCCGCAACTTCGTTCGCGTGAAATAGTTATTTTGAGCTAACGCTCTCAAGAGGAGAAAGAACTCCGATTTTTAATCATTCTATATTGGTGCTCCGCTTCTTAGCGTGATGATATATAGACTATAACAGTGCTCGATAAATGAGCTATATACCTTCATTGGTGCTCCGCTCCTATTGATCTTAGCGTGATAATATATAGACTATAGCCAAGCTCGATAAATGAGCTATATAACATTGAAAGAACTTTTCAAATCGGACCAGTAGTTCCTGAGATTACCTCCTAGAACATTACAAACTCACAAACTTCACCTCTTTATAATATTAAGTATAGAAGTATAGATAATACACTAGTCAGGCTTGCGGTATCGCACTACTTTGCTTTATTAAATAGTCGAGTTGTAATAAAATGAATGTTGTGTAAATAATCTTTGTTTAAATTTCTACGCATACTAATTTTCACAACAATAGGTTGAATACTAAAGAAATTATTAACTGTAGCGCCACCTAGTGGCAAATTAAGTAAAATGGATTGCATAAATACCTTCCAGTAAGTAGGTACTGATTAAGTTCTAGCCAGATTTTATCCTCACGACTTTATTGTATTTAGCGTTTCATCTGAATGACCATGTGGTCGAAAAGGGGAAACATGCTAAACTTGAGAGGGGGGCTTGCTATCGAGCTGTCAAGTGTATAGGTGGTAGCGCCACGCTAATGCTATAACTGGTTTCAGCATGAATGGGTCGGCTCGTCCGGGGAGTGCCACCCTCTCACAGAAAACTGGTGTGAAGTAACAGTGCCTACATTGTTGCGTTTCGTCCAGTAAGTGAGAGCGCTGGAAGCCCACCTCCCTACCCCTCCCTTGCCTTTGTACTCCTTCCTCACCGACAGGCTTGCTACGCACTTGTGACTCCTCTGATGTTGCTGGTGTCTATTGACGGTGGAGATCACTTAACATCAGGTAGCCCACTTGTTCGTTTGCCTCCTAAGATAAAAAAAAAAAACATACCAACCAGTGCTTGACTTCAGATTTTAAACTTGAGGGTAGCATCGATAGAAGTGCCCTATCACCATGTCACGGTTTCAACATGATGTTTTCCTACATCGATAGATCCGATTTAGTTACAAGCATTGGAACATACGTCGACAGACACCGTTATCAAAAGCCGAAATCTGCAAAATGTTATAAGGTGTAGGGGTTCGGCTAATAACGACATAAAATAAATTTAATAAAAGATCGCCCACAACTAATTAAAATACCTTGGGCATAAATCTATTTTCATTAGAATGAAGTCCCGGGCACAAACTAGTGTTATAAAAATGTTGTTGTGTTATGAAAATACTTGTGCGCTTCATTTTAATATGTTCTCGCTTAAGTTTTGTGAAATAGGTTCGTATTTAGAAATTCTTATAAAATAAAGTTTAAAACGTCCACAACATGTGGTCCAGACGATTTGAGTTTAACTGTTTTTAGTAACATAAATGTATGCCTTATGCTAAGAGAGATACAGGTAATTGATAGTTTATATAAATCATAATTATCCAGTCTGTATGAACAATAGTATAAATTGAAACAGCACATTTAATATAACTAAAACACATACCAGACAAAAACGACGAACAAGAAGTGTAACAAGAGAAAATTTCAAGGCCATTTTATAATAGAATCATTTGCTACATTAAATTCACAACATGTATACATCAAACTTAATTATTACTTAAGAATATCTCGGGGATTTACGTGTTATTATATAATTTTATATGCAAACCACAATAAATTTGATAACAACAGATGCCTACTTAATTTAATGCAGTTGTCCCGGATGTATGATCATAATGGTGAAATAAACGTCTAGAAAAGTTTGTGTTATATATAGGTAATTCCAATACAAGCTTATTATAAATATTTCAAAACCAATTAATGTAAAAAAAATAAGCAAGAATATAAATTAGGTTTATAATGAGAAATCATTTGTCAGTAAACTTAAGGATCAAATCTACATAACATTGAAGGTAATGAAATTTACATGAAATGAATGTTTAAATTATACTGTATCGATTTCAGAAAATAATTAATCATTTTTAATAATAATCATTACCAATTATAAACTATATAAATCTTAATCACGATGAAACTATATTCTTAATTAAAAATATACGTAACAGTTCATGAAATCACGACACGAAGCAGTCATCAAAGCGATAAAAGATAACAGAATTAATTCTCAAACGTTCAATAAACGCATAAAAGTAAAAAATCCAAAAGTTGTTATAATATATAATAAAAAAAATTGAAGAACACAATACAATTTGAACGGAAAGATTTTTAACTAAACGCCTGTTAGTTTGGAAACAACTGCTTAGTTGAGATCGATTCATAATAATATTAATAAGCACACTCATTTTATTTACTCAAATACGAAGACATTAACAGATAAACAGCAATATTCATGTATGCACATAAAATGGAACTCTAACAGAGACAGCGATTACATGCTTTATTTTTTAGTACCAGTTACTTAGATTTGCACATTGTATTTAGGTAAATAAAGTAGGAAACAAAAGTGATAGCATTCTATATATTTTCGGAATATAACGAGATCAAAGAACTATTATGTAATGCGTACGTGGAAATATATGCTTACATCAATCTTAAACGCATTACCAGCCTATTATATAATAAAATTACAAGGAGGTAATGTAAAACAAGCGAAATGTATTTTAAGAAGGTACTTCATATATTCGGCGCGTTGACGAAAATACCTCTCCTCGATTAAACCGCAATAGTGGTTTCCTGAAGAGAGTCCTACTATATAAATATATGTATTTTTTTTTGTCATGAATAAATAAAAAAAGAACTAGACAAGTTTTCTCTTTAATAATATAGTCCAAATAGTATATTTAAATTATATATACTCCAAATTGAACGCATCATAGCAAATTTTGGTACCAAAAATAGAGTCGATTATCACTGGACACGTCTAGCTAGATGTATAAAATATAGGTATCAATGAACAACAACAAGAGATAGGTCCACGAGAAGTGTACAAATATTTCTCGCACCTCCATCCAGTACTCGAGTACATCTAACATATAACAATAATACTTTTAGAAGGCGTCAACATACCACAATAAGAAGGATTCGCGAAACGATCACTCTTCATAATTTATCTAATACACTGATATACCTCACAGCTTTGTGATTACATTCCGTAGTCGAAGCTTTCGAACTCGGAGAACCTCGAGTCCTGTTTCTGCAAGCGTTGTTGACAAGCCTCGATGTAGCTGTCCTGGATCCTATACATCCCCGAATTCGCCTGGTACATTAAAGTCTCCAGGATGCGTTCGTTCTTTATGGCCTTCGAAGGGAGCACCACCTTTATCAACTCTTGCGGTGAAATCCTATACAGCTTCAGGTCTCTAGCTAATCTCTCCATAATGCATTTAAATTCATTTTTCGCGTCAGTCTTATTCGCGGACTTGGATTTGATTTTATTCCGGGCCCAGCTGAGCATCGCTTCGAATTTTCTCACTTCGGTGACCTCTAAAGTTCTGCACATGATCATTTGTACCATGGATTCTGAGAGGTTGAGAAATTCGGCCGTTTGGAATATAGCGTACGCTCGCTGTTCAATAAACGCCAGGATCATGTTTACCAGTTCCGATGCTGAGGTGTAGCGCCAGTAGTAATTCTCTAACGATATCAGCATTGTGCATACCTGTTAATTTCAAAATATTAACATTATTCTCAAAATATTCTTACCCTTAAACACGATATAATATTAGATGTTCGTCCGCAGCTTAATTTATATGTTGTGTTTTATGTTTATTCTTTTATACTCAATTTTAGTTAGTGTTTTGAACATGTGTTATAAGGCAGTAAAATTGCTAAACTTAGGCTGGCAAATCAATTGCAGCAGCCGGAATACAGTTAAAAGAACTCTGTGATATATTTTCTACGTAATAGTTGTAGCCAGCTAAGCGGGAAAAAAAAACAGGAAATACAGTGTTATGGTTTCGTCAGGATGTTTTGCTTCACTAAAAGTTACGGTTCATTTGTAAGGATTTGAAACTACGCCGAACAATGCGGTGCCTTAAGACTCTACTCTATACAGAGTTTACATTATGAGCAATGTCACTTATACCGTAAACACTGTAAGTACTTGTCTCGATTTTCGTGACAATTCTGCAAGCAAATTTAAGGACTAGATCAATTTGCCCACATACAGTCTTACTTTCTACTACTTGACACATTCTACAGATATACAGAACTGTTTTATATTGTATCGCATGGCTATCAGTGTAAAGAAACGCTTACCACTTCAATTCTAAGGAACTGCTTGGCATGATGGAAGCAAGCCTGTAATAGTTCCGGCAAGTCGTAATGTTCCGCAGCGCAGATCAGACCTGGTATGGATGCACAAGTCAGTGGGCAGCTGCCCGTGTGCAGATAATCCAATAGAATACGGAACGTCTCTGGATCGAACTCAATTATTGAAAACTGGAAGATAAAAGTTCAATTATCAAAACTGAAAAATCTATAAATTGTATCTTTATCATACTTTCATTATCTCGTTAAAACTTTTCTGAGAGTATTTGTAATATACTAGAATTCATATATATAATCTTATTATAACCATACATTTTACTTATGCACAATAATTAAACTAAATTACCCAAAATGCCACCAACATCACTCAATACAGGATCAAATAGCATAAGTATATGAATGAAAAATAAAAGCTTCTGACTGATAAATTAAAAACCTTTAGGAGTTATATTGGTTTGGAGAGTATAATAATGAAATTCAAAGTGCGTTAATAAGACTGTACCAGTTACAAGAATGTTTTTTATTTGTTTAATTGATTGATTTACAAGTCCATTAAAAACTCCGACGGAAAAGTTATTTGGTAGTGTTATCAGACTAAATGATAGTTAATCTGGATCGAAGACGCTATAAAATTATTACTTGCTTTATAATAATAATATAGTGCTTTCAATATACATATAAATTTTATATATTAATACGTGAAGAAAAATTTTGTATCCCTTTTTAATCTACTTCCCGTCAACGGGTGAACTTGAAATTTGGCATAGTTAAAGTTTATATGGCGGAGAAGTGCATAAAGCT
The DNA here is from genome assembly GCA_014332785.1 of Antheraea mylitta. Classification (NCBI taxonomy): domain Eukaryota; kingdom Metazoa; phylum Arthropoda; class Insecta; order Lepidoptera; family Saturniidae; genus Antheraea; species Antheraea mylitta. The sequence continues at coordinate 4,016,169 of JACEII010000027.1, read as the reverse complement.
GTTTATTTTCTATAGAATGCATTAGAAGTACAATTACAAAAATTAATTAAAGTATGCACTACTCACACTACTACTCGAATTTTACACAACATATACACACACATGTAAATAGAGGACATTTTGACAGCCGTCAATAACGAGTAGTATTATTGACATAATAATAGACTTCAAAAGAGATTGAGAAGGAGATTGCTATGCTTGACTGTATGTATTTTAATTAACCGACTTCGAAAAAGGAGGAGGTTACTATGTTCGGTTGTATGTATTTTTTTCATGTATTTTAATCGATATCTCCGTCAATTGCGAACCGATTTTAATGATTCTTTTTATATTTGAATTAGTTATACTCAGAGGTGATTCCATATAAATTAGAAGGAAATATTCAACCCCTAAGGGGAAAAATATCGTTTATATGATTTTCACCCAATTCGTGTCTACGTATTTTCGTCTACTTCGAAGCGAGGTCAATTTTATTTAATAACAGATACTTGGAGACGACATTCTTCAAATAAAAAAAATGTTTCAACCATAAGGGGTGAAAATAAAGGGATGAATAAATGAACTTCCCATAAAAATAAAAAATAATTAAAATATATATAACTAACACACTGCTCGAATTTTACACAACATGTACAGATTCTACTATCTATTACTTTCCAAAAGATGATACTGGGTATATCACTATTTCTCATAATGAACAGACCACATTTAATACAATATCACCCACAAATACCACCCAATCATGATGTCGTGTAAAATTAATTGAAAATTGTGTCATGCCATTATGTCATGGGTTGCGATATTTTTTTTTATTTTCGTAAAGTTATATTAACTTAGAATTTGAGAGCCTTACCACCTCATGTAACCATCTGTTTTTTGTTTGAACTTTATAATTAATTTCGATTTTCATTTACACATAGATTTTTTATGTATATATAATTAAAAATCATGGCAAATGGGAAATAACTGAGTAGCCATGATGAAAACCTTTGATTATAGAAGTAAGCCCTTTGACAAAAGTGTTAATAAAGTTCAAACATTAAAAAAATAATGAACTGTGATCGAATGTCGACCACTGGGCGCCCACTAGTACATATAAATTTTACATTATGTTTACCTCAGTTTGAGCTAATTTGGCACGGTCAACCTTCTGCGCGTCAGCACAAACTGACAGTCTTGGTACCGCAAGTGCTGCGTTTTTGTCCTTCTCTTTTTCTTTGCTTTCTTTGTCTACAAATGACAATAAAATTGTATTGTAATGTATTCAAATTAATAAAATAGTTATCTTCTTATGTTAAAATATTGCTATTAAGTTTTATTAGGCGTTAAGTGCTTGTCAGCGTTCAGATATTGACATGCGTCCGCTATTTTTGGATTGTAATATGTTTAACATTAGGCACGATGCCGGCACTTTATAAACTTATTATATCATCAAGAAGAAAAATGTTAAGTTTTGTTTGTATTGGCAAGAAAATATACTTTGGAATTGAATGATCAATCCCTGAGAATTCAAACGATTTGGAACAATACTAGAAAACGATACTAAAATTTGCACCACATAACTTAATAAATATTGAATCTATGATACGTAGTTTTGATATTTTCACAATATTTAGCTCGGTATATACGTATTTATAACTAGAACAATAAGAAATTCTTGATAAAAAAATAAAGCGTACTTTAAAAAATAAGCACAAATATTATTTGAAGGTGAATAATTAAAATAAAATGAACAAAATTTAGATATTCGAAAACCTTTTATACTTCAAAATATATTTACTAGAACAATCCTGAGAACTGGCCCACTTCTTCTTGTCGTCGGCGTTTAGTTGCGAGTGCTGTTTCCGAATGGACCGGCCCCAGCCCGCTGTGATTGTGCCCAGACGGGAGAATGCACGTTTCACCATCGGGGAACTGGGTACGCTTTTGGGTCTGGAATTAATTCCATAATTCCCTATTTGGCAGTAAACCATGACTTTTTTGCTCTATTTCTGTTTTGCTAAAATTGTTTAATCAAATGGAAGATAAGACAAACCGGATCAGTTTTAGATTCAATGAGATTAGGACATCTTGTGAAATATTAGTAAAAAGTTGCTCGTACGAAGCTTATACGAATTTGGTTAAGTGATTAATTGACAATAAGTAGGGACTAAAAGCGGTGGTGATTATTGATGCAGGATAATCTATTGCGAGTCAATGTCATGTCAGAATCTTGACTTTTTTTATATTATAGGAGGCAAACTAACAGGCGCGTCACCTGATGTAAAGTGATCACCGCCGTCCATAGACACCAGCAACACCAGGGGGGTCGCAAGTGGGTTGCCAGCCTGTGTTTTGGGAGGAATGGGGAAAGGGGGAGGAAGGTGAGGAGAAGGTCGTACCCCGGGGCCAGCCGACCCATACATACTGAAACCAATAATAGCTTCAGCGTGTCTTACCACCTACGAAGCGAGATACTATTGTGGGATTTTCGTTCGTATTTTGTTCGGTATTCACACTGCGTACTAACTATTAAAGCAGAACAACCTACGGTCAGACTTTTCTTAAGATATACTCATTAAGTTACAGTTCATTAAACAATACTTAGAGAGTAAATTATGTTAATGTGGGCACGACGCGACGGGACGCGTAAATGTTCTTAAGTAACGCGTCGATCTACAAAGTTTCAAAGTTAAGTGAAGTTAGAAGCGAAAACTAAGGACCTAACATAATTTAATTGACATGGACTACTTAACTTCATCAACGAATAACTTTTCTACAACGATCGAAGATTTAGCGTTTATGAATCTGGAAGTAATTAATCTATAAAGGTTATTCCACACCAAATTGACCACTTTTGATCGCGACTTAAGAAGTTGATTTGGTTGAAAAGTTTCATTTTCTATACCATTACATTTTTTTCTCCGAATTAGTTCATTTTCTTTACTTATTTAAAAATATATGAATTTAAAAAATAGTTTACGCATTAATAATGTAATATATGTATGTATATAACGGAAATAACAATTAACATTTTTTATTTATAGCTCTGCCATTTTCTGCAAATACTAGATTTTATTCAGAGTGCTGTTTTCTTTGTCAATTATTTTTCAGTAAAAATAACTTTCCTTCACTAGTCCTATTTCCCCTTACACCATTCTGAAAATGATTCTGACAGAATTTTTGACAGTAACGAAAAATAAAAAATATTTATTATCATTCTTATAGAGAAGATTTTATACTATCCATTTTAATAAAAATCGCCAGTTGGTGTTAACCTATATTTTATTTCTATTATACATATATTATAGTAACAGCTCGACGCGATCTCGCATGGGAGTACTAATAAAGAAAATTATACCAAATGTTTCTATTACAGTAGGAACAAAATCTATACTCAATACTAATATTATAAAGAGGTAAAGTTGTGAGTTTGTGACGTTGTGAATTTGTGACGCTGTAGGGGGTAATCTCAGGAACAACTGGTCCGTTTTGAAAAAATATTTCAATGTTATATAGTTCACTTATCGAGGATGGTTATAGGCTATATATCATCGTGCGAAGACCAATAAGAGCGGAGCAGCAATGAAGAATGTTTAGAAATCGGGTTATTTTTTTCCTCTTGAGAGCTTCCGCTGCGTGTTAGCGTTAGTCTAAAGTATCTATTACATGCGAACGACGTCGCGGGCAGAGGCTAGTTATAAATAAATATGGCTCACCTAGGCGATTCGATATCGGGAACTTGCAGAAAATTGCTACTCTTCGGTCTTGCCGGAGTGGGCGAAAGTAGAGTCGGTGCGGGCCTCGCTAGGAGTTCAGCTACTGGCACTTGCGGTGAACCGAAACCAGTTTGAATGCCGTATAACATCTCTTGGAAGACTCTGGAACACAACGAGTGTCGAGTTTAATCTCATAATTCAAGTATCAACTTATAAATATTTTGATCAGATCTATTAAAATTATAAACTATATTAGACCGGTATTAAACTTTCACCGAAATGTAATTTATATATTGGATATGAAATTTATTTTATTAAGCTTACAGAATTTCATAGTTTTTATACTCATCGTATTATTTTGTTTAGGTAATAAGACCCAACAGGTCACTACCGCCAAGGATATGGACACTTGTTACAGTGACTGTCTTTTGTCTGCCCCATGTAGGGACCAGCCAGTGTATAATCTAATGAGCAAGCCACGATAATTAGAAACACTGTTTAATGTATTCTAACTCATTAACCCTCACGTTAAGTGCTATAGATATGTATGTTTGTCTCTTTAAAGTCGCATTTCATTTCATCGAGTTTCAAATCACTACAGGGCTAAATAATTTTTCATTTCAAAAGATTAATAACTAAATTCATTACTCACTGAAGCAAAGAGAGACCAAAATATATTTATTGCATGTTCCGACGGCTGTACACAAATAGATTATTTTTATATTAAAGAAAGAAAATATCTTTATAACTTTATCAATTCAAAACTCTGTGTAAATTGTCTTTCACAGATGTAAAGAACATTGATGATACAATTGTATAGATAACAATAAGATTAAGAGGCCAATACTTGAGACATACATATCTCCGTCTTCTTTGTTCCTTTCTAGAATTCTTCCAAAGCTAAACATGAAGTCATTGTCTATGAAAGGTTTTTTTATATGATAGGAGACAAACGAACAGGTGGGGCACCTGATGTTAAGTGATCACCACCGTCCATAGACACTAGCAACACCAGGTGAGTTGCAAGTACGTTGCCAACCTTTGAGGTAATGGCGAGGGGTAGGGAAGGAAAGGAAAGGGGGGATGGAGGAAGGGAGGTGGGACCTCGGCGTTCTCACTAACTGAACGAAACGCAACAATGCAAGCACTGTTACTTCACGTCGATTTTTTGTGAGAGGGTGGTACAGCCTCGGACGAGCGGACCCATTCATGCCGAAATCAGTTATAGCGTGACTACCACCTACAAAAATCTCTGATAATCAATATAAAATAGGTACCTCATTTTGGTGGAGGTATAACGCATATAATTCAAATCAATTAACAAACACGTCATGCATTCTCATTTCAATCATTAGGTTTACAAATTACCTGCTTCTAACACCAAGGATTGCTCTAACGCCGATGAACTTTGTCTTTTGTTTCGACTGTCCCACGAGGAAGACCACATCAAACAGCTGAGCATTTGTCGCGCAATTCAACTCGTTGTTTAGAAACACCCTGGTAAAGTCTTTGGCTAGTTGATCATAGTCCTCAAACTGATCTCTGACTGAATCGAGGAGTGGTGATGAAGGTCTCATATGACCTATCGGACGCCAAGAACCTGCGAAGGAAGGAATAATAATAGTTCTTATAGTAGCAATAATACAGATATCTGTCTATCTATCTATCTATAATACCTTTAAACGAGCAATTCTTGTATATTTTTATATCTGTATATATTCAGAATTTTTTTTCTTGAACTGACTACGCTATTGGCCTTACTAGGCCTTCACAGCTTCACCAGACTACATATTCAGGACCTCGGAAACGGCGTCAGCTATTTCCTTGAAACTCAGTATGTAGGTAATTTCGAGGATGATAAATCGATCTAACTAGATTTTATTCATAGAAAACTTTTTTAACTAAGTTTTCAGGCAATGAAAAAATTTAGCTAGTACATAAAGGTAAATTTCGGCGTTGCTGTCAAAACAAAAATAGCTCAGATAGAAATTGACTGCTTCGAAAATCCGTGTAACCCCAGTTCGAATCCGAGTGGCAGCAAAAGATGTATTTTTTTTTTGTTGTGAAAAAACCCTAATTTTGTGAGGCAAACCTAACAGTTTATTTTAATCCAATAATGTCTTTTAAAAAACCAAGTTTCGCTCGGTCGACCAGGTACTATAAATAATCTGCGTAAATACTAAATTCTAATCCTGATACATCTTAATCTTACATCTAGGTTTTTTTTAACCAAAATAAATTCACTAAGAAATTAGGAGTTAGGGCGCCGGCGGATAGCAGACGTAAACAATCGAAATTACTTTTTATGAGTAGTATGCATAAAAGGAATATTTACGCGTAGAAATAAATATGACATAACCAAACATAAGATATTAATTTTGTTTTTCAAATAAAATGGTAACTGTTTATTTAATAAACAGTTATATTTATGAAACACAAAAATTTAAAATTCAAAATCATACAACGCGGCGACACATGTCGTCGTGACGCGTTAACTGTAGGTCTGACTCGCTGCTATATATGTTTCAAATCAGACTCAAATTACAGTTTACGTACTTATAATTTTAATTAGTAATTAGAGATCTAAGTAGAACTCAAACTAGAAATTAAATTCTACAGCATTAACACAACTAAATTCGTTGTTTATTCATTACGACTGAGTGATTGAATTTGTCATCAACATCTCTAAAACTTACTATAGTCGCCTCTCTCTAGAGCGCTAAAATAAAACTTGTTAATTACATTTTAAAAAAGATTCAGTATTTAGAAATCCAATTACAATGAATATGTTGTAAAGATTGGAGAGTAAATTTAACCCCTTTCTAAGAAACTCAACTATATAAGATATGTAGAAATAATGTTCTAATGTTTTACCTCTCCTTAGGGATGTGAGATTAATGGAAAAAAATCGATTAATTAGGAATCGATTTTTCTTTTTTCAATAATAATCGATTTGTCAAAAATCGATTTTATTGAAAATAAATAATCGATTTCTGTAAAAATCGATTTTTATAATATTTAAAAATAGACATGCTTTCCATATTCCTATAATAAACCCCTATAATAAACCTAAAGATTCAAAATAACAATTTATCAGATTAAGAATCAAATAAAATGATACGTGTCAAAAATAACCAGTTCAAAACAAAATAAAAGTGAATGTTCCTTTAAACTTTCAAGGTAAAGAATATAGAAACTAAATACCATAGAAATTGTCAGTACCATTAAACATTATATAGTAATAAAAATGAAATGATAAACATCCTAACAAAATGACAACATTATTAATTCTAACTGTAAAATTCAAAACAACGAAGTTCTCTTTTAAATTTTCATATTAATTATAGTGTGATTGACAAAATTAAAATTGAAGAATTTGTTAATTGAATAATTTCAATAATAATTTATAGTTTTGTAAATTTATCGATGTCAAGTTTACCATAAGACATTTTAGTGAACATGTTGAAGTACATTGTACTCGCATGACAGACCTTTTTAGTTTTATTGAAATTTTTAATTTTAGAATCTTAGAGCGGTATTTGGTTGTCATAAGAACCACAACAGTCATTATAAGATATAGTAACTCATATTACTTGTAAGGCAGTGGGATGTTTTCATTCTATGTTCTTTAAATTTGTAGTTTCACTACAACATTTTTCATTCTATCGCACAGGACAGGCATATTACTGTGGTATTATTCTTTTTCGTTATAAAATACTTTCGCCAACCGCTTTTAGGTGTTTTGCGGCTAGAAAACATTTAAAATTTTAACAAATATATTATCTCCCTATGCTCACTCTTCAATTGTAAATAATAATGAACTTATTTTGAGTTTTTTTTCATCCGTCGCATAGATGTTTATGAAAATCGATTTAAATGTGTAATTTATATAAGCGATTTTTTAAAAATCGATTAATATGGATATAAACATCGACAATAAAAAATCGATTATAATAAAATAATAATCGATTTAAATAAAAATCGATTATAATAAAATAATAATCGATTTAAATAAAAATCGATTATTTTTTAACATCCCTACCTCTCCTATATGGTTTAGGTATTTGCCCGGTTTCCGCGTGATTCTGTAAATTAGCTACAATATCTTCCAACATTTGACTGCGTGTCCGTTCTTGCATTCTGGCGAATTTTGGCGCCGAATATGATGCCCTCTCTCCGTTAACTATCTTCGTCAATAACCATTCCCTGAAATAACATAGTATAAATTAAGATATGAAAAGTAATTAGGAGTCCATGCATTACACTTTTTTTTTCAGAACAGATCAATCTGAATTATATACAAACATTTTTGTGAGATACTACTATCTATGAGACCATTACCCGTTTAATTGCAAGTACTTGGGCGACCGAGTCTAGCTCGGTTCTTTAAAAAACATTTTAAACTAAAATAAACTGTTAGATTTATCTTATAACATTAACATTTCTTTACAAAAAAGAATATTAATAAAATATATCTCTTGTGCTGTCACTTGAATTCGAACTGAAGTTACGCACGGATTTTCAAAGCAACCGATTTCCATCCGAGCTATTTTTGTTTTGTCAACGCCGCGCCTGCGAAATTTACCTTTATATTCTAGCTATATTTTTTCATTAGGCAAAACGTAGTTTAAAAAAGTTTCCTATGAATAAAATCTAGCTAGATCGATTTATCGTCCTCGAAACCAACTACATACTAAGTTTCATGGAAACAAATCACGCCGTTTCCGAGATCCTGAATATATACAAATATAAAAATATACAAGAATTGTTCGTTTAAAGGTATTAGATAGATACTATGTCAAAGTATTGGGAAATTAAATAGGCCTTTTTTTTTGTATTCTCCTACAATTGTCGTTTTCTTGTCATATAAATACAAACGCAATTCAAAGAAGTACATATGTATTTAGTATTAAAACAGATAACCAATACAATTATTTAAAAATAAAAACCACCAAGAAATCTGTACGCGTTATAAATACATTTATACAGTTCTGCCGTCGTATGCGTATTACTCAATTACTTGTTATTTGTTTTTAGTCACGATAGCATATTTTTTAAAAGATTATGCATTCAGCCATGTATGTTTCTTGCGCGTGGAGAAGTGGTGAAAACGGTTTATTGTTTATGTTTCCTCTGTATATAGGATACATTGTTGAAATAATAAATAACGCCGACAAAGTAGCGGGTATTAGATAGTTTACAAAATCAAAATTAACATAAAAGTACATAGATTATACCGCTCAGATATAATAGGTATAACTCTCTAATCCTGAAATAAAATATATTGGAATCGATTCAGTAATTATAATTTAATTCTGTCCTCCACGTTTCATCACAGCTTGACTAGATGAGAATTTTTATATATATATATGGTAGGTATACTCGTGATTCATATGAAGTGATTTGATTCTAAGTCTATTAGGCGAATGGATAAAAAGAGGAATGCAATGTCGGCGTCTGCCTTTTTTTAAATATATAACTCGGGAGTATTTGACCGAAGACTGAACAGGCCACTGTTGTCTTAATATAATTATTCGTCGACCGCAGCTTTATTAACCAGCAGGCGATATTAGTTTCAAAGTCTACTTCTTATAAACAAGTAATATATATTTATTTATTTCAACAGTCGATAAATTCATATTTAATTAAATATTATATAAGTGCTTAATTTGTATAGTACAAATACCTATTGGTCACAAATGGAAGAACGTTGTCGTCCAATTTAAAGTTATGATTGAAAATTCTTATTCAAATAAACTAGAATATATTGAAATCGTTATGAGTTTTAATGAATTTATCGAATGTATTTTTAAACGATACCACCAATTAAAACTTGAAAATGTATACAAGAGTTGAGTTTCAAAGTAAAAACTTTTGCGTTAGTGTTTTTTGCAGGTACGTTATTAAGTTTTTGTATTTAAATCTAAATAAAATTTTGTTTTTTTTTTTAGGTTTTAGTTTATCAATTATTTGAGGTTAGTATCGACGAGAGTTAATATTTTCGGTGCGGTATTCAAGTCTGCTACGGTTGAGGTAACATCGCCTAAAACCTTTTAATTACCTGAACATGGGGCCTTTATCGAAGACACTCTGTTCCCAGAGGTAAGGTTTGTACGCACCGACTTCATCGCGAGTTACAACTGACACTTCGTACCTTGTAGGACGACGTTTTATTTTTGCCGAAACTCGGACTGAAAACAAGATTTACGTAATTAGTAGAGCTTTACACTTCGAAATATCAATTTTACCCTTCGTCTATTCCATTAGTTTCCAGTGGCCTGGGCGTCCGTGGAAGGCTCGACGGGGGTCTACGTTGGCATGGTAAAAAATGTGGTTTATAATTCAGAAGCGGGGGTCCATAAAATTTATCTGATTTCGATAGTGAAGAACAAAAATATTGAATTCAGTGTAGCCAAGTAATATTTATGTAAGCTCAGCGACTGTTACTTGTAAAAATTGTATATACCATATTCAGTAACGTGTCGAGTCTTGCAAAGCCCCACCACTGCCAAACCGTTGTTCAGACGTGCAAAGGGACAAAGTACGACTAGTGCGGTGTTATTACAAAATAGTTAAATATGTATTGAATACTTCCTTTAGAAAGGTTACGTTTTAAATATACCGCGCTCGCAGAATATTCGCCATCTTGCTCTCTTGTCTTGTTTTAGTTAGGTTAGGTTAGACTTGCGAAAAAAGGATAACGCGAACTTACCTCGGCAAGCGCGGCGCATTTAGTACGTATATGTCTTTTTTGTAACAACACCGATGGTGTTTGTGCAATTTTGCATTTGTTCGACATTTTTTTGCGGGGTGGTAGGGTTTTACAGTCCGACTGGGTCGCAACCACCATGTACATGGCGAAAAAGCCCGTCATAGTGACCCGCTTTTGCGCGTCGTGTTCCGGGATCAACCTGTGCATATTCAGTACTGGGTGACATTCGTCATCATGGCCGGCATGACAGCGGCCACCGACGATGCATGATCTGCCTCTCGGTGGTCGCCACTGTTATTGGATTGTACTATGCTTACCATCAGGCATAGTACAGTCACTTTGTCGTGCTGCAATAAAAAAAAAAAACAAAAAAAAACATTTATTTATATGACTTACATGAACGTAAATTTCTAACATAAGATCTAATATTCACATTTTTTGTCGTTCTTTGGGAATATGGTAGAAATGTAGTATCCATCGGAACCAGCTAAATTATAAAAGTGGTCTATGAGAAAACAAGTTTGGGAATCTCTGGTTCTATTCGGTCATTCTCACTAATGGAATAAATGCGAATGTGAGTGTATAACGCTTTCAAATTTGACTTACTTAACCAACCATCATCTAATATTGCATATACGTGTCAACGGTACAGAAAAGAACATTAGGTTCCTTTAATCTATGAAGAAAACACTATTCGCGAAATAGGTTTGATTAACATGAGCCTGTAGACATAAGCTAATTCCCTAATATGACATTTTCTCAATGTCTTTTAGTGATTCGTCAGGATCTTGTAGAATGAAGAATATATTCTATCGCCGTTGATCTCATGTATAGTTATATATATTACAGGCAGTATTTAGGTAATAGAATACCTATAGGGTATAGAGGGTTGAATGTGCGCGATAATAACTTTTCTTACTTGAGTTTATGTTCCACCTTCCACCGTTGAGTGTATGTAGCGTACACCGTTACTAAAGTGTTTTGTGTTACATCTTCCTTTATGTTACTGTCGTATATTTTTATTTTGTTTCGACATGTTGTGTAATATTGAACTAAATGTTCTTGAAGATTTTTTTATACTTAATAGGTTTTAATAAAATCAAAATCACTCTATTCAATTTTGGCCCTAAGATGTCACCTATGAACGACGAAAGTACCATAAAGTTGGCCACGATTGCATCTAATGTTAAATTATGACGTGTTCTAAGATGGTAAGTACGCCTAACGTATAAGTACAGTATAATAATGAAAGACGGTACGGAAACTACGTATTAACGCTCAAAAACGGTACACTCAGACAAGCATGTGCATCAACGAGAGGTTTTTAAAGGTATTCTATGGGCAGCACCGCGAAAACCGTTTAGGGGTCTCGTCGATAACCATGTTTGTGTGAGTGTGTAGGTACGAATGTGTATAAGTAGTTTCCATACTCTTATATGTATGCTGTGCTACAGGGGGCTGGCTCGCAAGTCCAGCTACCGGCACACACCAACAGGTGCTTGGCGACATATTTTCAACTTGAGGGTGAGAGCTTGGCTAAGTTGGCTAAGTGGCTTGGCTAAGTTGTATTAGAAAAAACCCTATCACCATGCATTCATGATTTCATCATAATACTTCCTTCATCGAAATCTCCGATTCAGTTGCAAGGATTCAAAACTACGTTCTTCGAAATTTCGTCCAAAGACGCTATTAACGAAGCCGTCATCGCTTCAAAGGCTTTTGAACAATGGTGCTTTTAAATTAGGCGTTTAAAACCGAATGAATGAAACTCCTCGTTAATTACATGCTTATCTTTTGACATGTATGAACACACTAGCTTTGTTCGCTTGTGTTAATCTAAATTTGACTCTCTAGGGAGTTCCGATCAGGCAGTCAACCCGAGCGGTTGTCTGCTTTGCAGCTCGCTTCAATTTCGATATTCGTGATTTAGTGACGTCAGTTATTACTTCGCGAGTGCTCGTTCTCATTGTTCCGATCGGGCACACCTGTACGCACACCTGTGCCACACCTGCGTTCTGTTTCCTAGAACTGTGTGAGACCCTTCCTTTCTATTTATTTATTGCTTTAATTGTTTCTTGATATATTTATTTTTTTACTCATTTATTTATCTATTTAATTACATATTTCTCTAACTTTTCATTTGTCTCTTTATATATTTATTTACTTTTTGTTTACTTATATAGTTTTATGTTATTTTCCCCCTGTCTGCCTTACGTATATATTTACATTTTCACCTATTTTGTTTTTTTTTTTAAATAGCTCTTTTGATCCGGACTCGGGATAGTATCGTAGTTTTTCGTTTAGCGTGCCCCATGCCTTAAAGCAGGGTGGTTTGTTCGCGTTCCCCTCAGGCCACGGAATGGCCCATAATAATACTTTCACGGGACTCCGTGATGATTTAGTAGACGTAACCGCCGTTGACGCCATTCTTGCGCGACATTGTTTTCCATCCATGAAGGACGCTGAATATGTGCCACGCGTGGCTACCGCGAACTCTTCGCGACACTCCCGATACAGTCTTTATCAAATAACACCGATATGGGCTGTTAGAAGCCCCCATACCGAGCTCCAGCTCGGAGACCGGCTCCGATATGGAGCTCTACGTAGCGGCATCCGCCGTGCCGCCCGCGACCTCCAAGTCACCCGTGATTCCCACGCCTTCCGCGATTGAAGATGAATGACGGTTACAAAACCGTTACATATAATAAACGTTTCCGCCGCGGTTCACGCTCTTCCGATTCCGACTTGAGCTCCGGAAGCCCGGCGGAAAAATTCCCTTGTTTAGAGAGTAGGGTAAACGGCGCCCGGGCGCCTAACGCGGCTACATCACAAAGCGTGAGGCCACGCTCAGGTAGAACCAGCCCTATCCACGTCCACGCCTACTCCGCTCACCCAGCCCAACGCTATGGGGTCCGCAGAATTGGTTAAAGAGCCCCGCCCGCCGCCCCCAGTCACAATCCAAGACAAATCACGGTGGATATTCATATCCACTGAGCTCAAAAAACTAGGTATACACTACACGTCTGCCCTCAGCATTCAAGCAGGCATCGAAGTTAAGGTAACCAGTACCGACCATCACCGTAAACTAACCGATTTCCTCCGTAGGCACAAGATAGGATATTTTACGTATGCATTAGAGGAGGAGCGTCTTCTCCGAGTAGTACTCAGACGCTTCCCGGTCGAGATCTCGACCGAAGAGGTTTTAGAGTCCCTTAAGGACAAAAATTTCCCCGTCCGGAAGGTACACCGCATGTACCACCCGCATACGAAGGTCAAATTCAACTTGGTGTTCGTCATTCTTGACCGCACCAAGGAAGGAAAGCACATTTTTAACATCACGTCCGTGTGCGGTCTCACGGGCGTATCCGTAGAGCCCCCGCGTAAGCCTTACGCGCCCTCGCAGTGTTACAACTGCCAGGGTTACGGTCACTCAGTTAGAAACTGCCACCTGCGTCCCAGGTGTGTAAAATGTCTGGGGGATCACTCCACTAGGGAGTGCTTGCGTACCCCGACCTCAGCAGACCCTTCGAGCTGTGTTCTGTGCCTCAGCACCTTTTCTTTCGACGGCGTTGACTGGATTAGCCAGTTATTGGTCGTACACGATGTAGTAGACGTCTTATCTTTTCCCGGCTCTTGCTAGGACAATGAACGAACTCGCCCGTGCTCATTATAACAAATCAGTTTAACAATGTTCACGGCAATGAATAGGGTTAAACCGCGTGGTCTATCTCTTTCATTTTTTAATGCTAGGAATCTCTCAACACAGCGCGATCTAGTAGCTGCCTTCTTGCGCGATAAACAAATAGATATTTTCTCGTACAAGAAACGTTATTAAAACCGAAAATGTGTAGCCTGCGAATCGCGAATTATAATATAATTCGAAATGACCGTACCACCCGCGGGGGTGGCACCCTAATCTATTTTAAACGCTCCCTATATTGTCTGTCAGTAGATTCACCCGCTCTATCCAATATGGAAGTGTCAGACTAGGGATGACCGGACATCCATCCGTCATAATAGTATCCACGTATCTCTCGCCGAATAAAGAGTTATTAAAATCCGACTTCGAAGCATTGTTTGAATTAGGAGACTCCGTCATTATAGCGGGGGACCTCAACAGCGGGAACGTCAATTGGAACAGTTCAACTACTTCTCGTTACGGGAAGATACTGGACAGACCTAGACCTCGGTGTGGAGCCCTTGAGTGCGCTGCTCGCGCGATACAGTGACACAAAAATTTACATCACTGCTACAACACTACACGATCACCCCCACATACGTGCACGCCCAACACGCTTACACATGGAAGTGGAAGGGTTTTATTTTTTTCCCTTATCGAACTGAAAAAAACTCTAATTTTCCGATAAAAAATACATGGAGAGGTTGTTGAGGCGTGTATGCTTGGTACACATATGCGTCTCAACAACTCTGCACCCTTGAGCTAGTTGCCGAAATAAAATCGGCTGAGTGTCTTAAGCGCACGCCTTAGTAGTTCAGTGAAGCTGTTAAGACCTTGCTAGGTCAATAGCGTAGTCAATTCGAAAAAAAAAGACTCTCTCGGCAACAGTACTTTTTTTTTGTTGAATTAACGAAGTTTCATTATTACCAGTTATGAAGATCTGAAAACGTAACAAACAAATAAACTGGCACATTACGTAATATAGTTTGATTATTATGCACAAGTGAAGTTGACGGAAAATAATACCGCGGAGTATGAGTTCAGAGATGCCACAAAAACTCCCTGGAAAGTTCTAACAATAAAAGTACCGTCTTGTTAGAAGATTGAAAATGATCGCAAGAAACTTATAATACAATGCATATAATTACAATGGCTGTAAAAATCTAGGTGACTGGTTGTCAAAAATAAAATATAACAAAAAAACGCATTTCGAAAAGCATATTTTCAAAACAAGATTCTAAGATAAATATGAAATTACATACTAAAATGGACCTAAGAGTCTACCTATCTTTTGTTGTTGTTGTTATGGTTTATTGTTCAGTGTTCATTTCATCTATTCCTAGAAGCAAAAGATACCTTAAGGGTAAATTATATTTCATTTGATAATAATTTGTTATTATTTTAATAATCCTTACAAGTTACCTAAAGAAACTCTAGAAAATTTATTTTATTATTTTCTTAAATTAAGATAGACAACTTGTTGTTTTTCTTATCTTGTTATCAGATATTAAGTTAAGCCATTTTCTTCGTAATATGCCTATTTTGTGAATTTCAAACACAAACTCTTGGATAATTTGCTTTTTCGCTACTTTAATATTTTTTTCATTTTTTGTTTGAACAAATAACTTTTCGATAACTCAAGTTCTTAATAAGATTATGTACATAAGCCGATATAAACATATAAATCATCAGTGTAGGATAATAACCGAGGGTAAATATCACATTTGCTTTTGCTCGTGGATTTACTCGCGTTAATGTAGATTTAATGTATACCTCGGGAACAGTAACATTTCTAGATGTATGTATATACAAAAGTTCATACCAATCATTTTGGTAGTTACGTTGACAAAGGGTTACAAGTTAACAAACAATCTCATATTTTATTTATGACATTATTAAGAAAAAGGGTTTAGAATGCCGTTAATAATTATTTTTGGAGTGGATATTTACGTATACGCGTCGTGTAATTTAAAAAAATTACTATTTGGTAAGGAAAAACTCATGTGTTCGCATTACTGACGACCTCGACATGCTCGTGACGTTTTAGGCTTTTGTCAGACTAGCGACAAATAGTATTGTGGCTTAAGTACATATTGTATTAAGCTTGTGAAGTCTATTATATGTTTGATTGATTAATAAGCTATGTATAATTAGTGCTCAGAGTGCCAGTGTATGTAAAAACTAGACTAATATTAATTATTTCAATTTACAAATGATGGAATTTAAAAATTCAAACTATATATGAATTCAAAATTCAAAAAAGAACACATCTAATTGTTTTGAGTTTTCACTTTTGTCGATAGTCCTTATGACTGTTTCGACTTCTATTTTATTTGCCGGTAATGTATTTAACTACATCACAATTAATTTGAAATGAATTAAAAATAAATTATATTTTCGAATTAATTTTAACACACAACAAATTTATTGCAAAATCTCTTAACGCAATATAAAGTAATTTGAATTCATTTTTCGTATCATCTTATAAAGTTGTTTTTTTTTATTCCGATATAAGTTAGTGTTAAACCAACCATGCCTAATGTAAATGGACGGGGTTGTCAGAATGGTAACATGTTAAGCCTAGAATGCGTATTGGCTTTCAAGCGCAGATGTCAGATAAGGAGTAAGCGCTAGGCTTTGAATTTGAAAAAGAATAATATAACCAAGTCACAAATCACTATTTTATTTAATATTGTGTCAGGTTTTGATGAAACTTCATGGAAATATACATATCTTTATGTATAAAGAGATAGTGGGGAAACGGTTAAAAACATCTTCCTCGTTTGTGTCTCAGCCGATTTTCTTCAATTTTTTTAAGACTAGAGCTATTGGCAAGGTATTAGCGTTATACTCGTAAATAAAAAAAGCGTATGCGTACTTATGTACACGCGTTAGAAGTTATACTTTTTTAGCGTAACAAGATAAAAATCTTTTCAAAAATTTTATCTGTCGCCTTATTCTACGTTTGTAGAAAAAACGACACTAACAATAGAAAAAATACAAAGAAACAAAATGTTGACTATAGCTTACTTTAGGGTGTCGGTTTTTCTTGATGGTGTGCGCGCGTATCGTAAAAATTTACTCCCATCATTTTTCTCTAACGCGCCAAAAGAAGTATAACTTCAAAAATGGGTTTATTTCTTTATGGTTGAAGTTCGACCACTGGACGAGCACTCGTATATATAAATATATACATCAGAAAACGCTATTGAAATAGGCCAAAATATAATGATATGTATCAAGTAACTTTAAAAAATGAGAATTAATTCGGCATGCGTCGTATGAAACGTTAAAGTTGCACGAAAATGACATATGGTGACATCGTTAAGAAAGATACGAAAGCAGATGAAGTCGCGAGCGACAGCTAGTATGCTATAAATGCAAAACGAAGTATTCTTAGAATATCATCTTCCGAGTCTATTATGAAATCACTTTGTATTACCGTTGACTTATCAAAGTCTATATATAAAGCGTAATTTGGAAAATACTCTACACTAATAATGAGTACAAACAATAATAACTTACCCAAAATAAATGTATGCAAGAAATGGCTCTTGATGCAGGCAGGTGAAAAGGCAGTGTTATCAGCTTCGAGGAATACGACACACACTATGTCGTTGCCTATGTGACGCTTCCTCTGTAACTTTTGTGGGTCATGCCTCTCGTACGGTAATAGGGTAGATACGTGGAACATTATTTCTATGCCACGCCAGTTTGTGTACACGGAGTATAGTCCAGTCAAGTCGTGAACTGTGTCCAAGCCTCCTTTGTATTTATCGAAGCCTTTCAAAAAGAGAGTAAAATAAAATTGAATCAATAGTCTTATGAGATCAATCCAAAATCAAGCAGACAATTTCAAGATCGAAGGAGAAATGGTTTTTAATTGTCTACGTTTTTAATTTCAAAATAATTAAAGTAAATTTTTGGGCGGGGTTTTAGTCTGTCATGTGGTAGACTTTATATTTTATTCATAATCTTGTGTTATTTGACTCTATATTGTGTAAATTTGGTTGTGTTTTACGTAATATAGTTAATTTATTGTGCATAAGTGAAGTGAATGAATACTAATGAATAAATGGCACGGAGCATGAAATTCTGAGATGCCACAAAAACTCCCTGGAGGGTTCTAGCAAGGGATCCACCATCTTGTTAGAATATTTATTCACACGGTGCTTAATATTGAAATGATCGCACGACACTTGTGATATTATTGATTACGTGACAATGGCAGTAATAATCGGAAAGGTTGATTACCAAAAATATAGTAAAAAAAAAGAAAAAAAGAAAGTAATTAAAATTCATTAAATCTATACATATAATAATAACTTATCTGTACGTTTTCGAGTTTCGTGAAAAAAATTGTTGCAAGTATATAGGAATAAGTAATAAAACATATTTTAATCATTTTTAAAAATGTCTGTCTGTCTGTTTGTTTGAATACGCGTCACGCCTAAAGTAATGGCTTAACAATAAAGCCACACCATGAAAATCATAACGCTTATCTTTGAAAATAACTTAGTCTTTGCTTCATTAAAAATGGTTCACTCTATCAAAAGTTATTGTAATTTTAATGACGACGCGACTTAAGTACGAGAGAAAACTAGATAGTAATCAGATTTAATAGATTCTGATGGCTGTATTGAGTTTATTTAGTCAGTGTTTTGTACATCAGATTCCTCGCGGACGAACGCGGGCTCAGCTAGTGTAAATTAAGTATCAAGTCGAAACTGTTAATATTGTATTTTTACCTTTAAGCCTCACTTTGTCGCCCATAACTTGTAAGAATTCATCAAACATCGGGGAGTTTTCATTGTTATCTAATATCTCCTCTTCGGTGTACTGATTTTCCTTCACGTATATTACGCCAACTTTCAGCTCAGATTTTATGAATACCTGGAAAAATAATTAAACAATATATTTGAGATGTCTCGTTCTAAAATAACTCGTTATTGCGGATTAGTTGATTTGCAGGTTATTTAAAAAATTATCGATGAAATTCAAAGCATTATAGTAGTTTCACGTGATTGAACCTCAAAAGGGCTATATTTTTGTATATAACTATATATTTTTGTATATATATGTATATATATATATATGTACATATATATATTCAAGTATGTAAGTAATGCATGCTTGACAAAACTCTGTGAAACTTTTATATTTATATAAAAATATATACTTAGAAAATCACATTTCCTGTCATATATCGGTCGGTGTTATTAGCAAATTGATAGAATAAGGAAGCAATCAATTTGTTAGTGGTGTCTATTATCTAAACGCGTGGCGGTCGATCTCATGAGGTGAAGTCGGTGCTTTGGGAGTGTTTTTATTATATTATTATCGCAATATTTATGATATTCCCTCATTGATATACAAAAACCTAAGATACACACTTATCGTTTCAGAGACGGCACACAAAAATGAGTGCATAATTTTAGATTATGCAGTCATTTCAAATAGTCTCGTGTTCCTTCTCGTCCTTGCAAAAACAACTTTAGATCATTCAAGTAAGGTAGAATTTGCAAAATGATAAGTTTATTGCATAAGTATAATCACGTATGTATATTGCGTAATTTGTGTAGCCGGTTTGAGCGCTACTTTTATTCCAGTCTGTGCGACTTGGGTTTTATATGTCAATGTATCCGTGATAAGTTAGTTATAGAGATAACAATGTTTTTGTGTTACTTTATTTCTAAATTTAATATGCTTTGATTAAAATCCCTTTGGGGTTTGTAGTACACCGAAAAGAAAAAAATCTCAAAGTTCTTGCAATTTGTCTTACACTTTCGCGTGACTGAAGTCGATTTAGAAGTCCCTGACCTACATAAAAAAACGAACTTGTAAGCCGCCCTGACACTCATAATTGTTGACTAGGTTAAACGATTTTTATTTTATTTTAATGTTTAGAATCTCTTCATTGATTATGGAAACACTTAACATGAAATTTTAAACAGAAGATATATGAACGTTATTAAGTCATGTCATTAATTACAAAAAAAATTAAAAAAAAAAAATTATCTTCTTATCTTCTGTTCTGCAGGTTTTTGCTTCGCACATTTTTTTGCTTTCGTTTTTTTTATTATCTGCGTAAAAAGTCTTAATTGTATCCTATCGTAATTGTAAAATCTTAAAATAATGCTTTAGATTTCAATCAAACATTACACTGTACTAGCAATTGTCCTGGACCTCTTTCGTGTTATTAAACAATTAAAAATTTAATAATAATGAAATACAACCTAGCACATCGCAATTTCTCGCAGTTTCGCTCGTATCTTCTATGAAGTAATTGTTTTCTCTTTATTTTATATTTATCTATATACGAGCATATAAAATAATAATGAATTGACAGATAGACAGCGAATTTTCATGTAGACTTTTATTTCGTTTTTCTCCGCCTTAGGGTTTGCTTTTTCAAAAATGCTTCTTAAGTGCTAAGCTACAGCGTGAAAAGAAATCGTATGTCAATTTTTATAACCCTGGACCTAGTCATTTGGACTGTGTGTTGATATATCAGCCAGTGAGTTTTTTGCTTATAGATAAAAAAGGAGATAAATATACGATACATGGATACCATAAATAAATCTTCTCTCTATGAGAAAATGTTTAGGTGCGCCAATTTTCATGTTGACCAGTCCCACAATATACAAGGTTATCGATCTCAGATATATTCAATCCTATAATTAACCTTTGCTTCCGCTAATATGATTATCTACTGTACGCAGTATTGTTACTTGAGAGTGTAATATTTGAATACGAAAAGTTACTCTATTTAAACTTTAAAGGACAACGCTGTAATAGTAAATTAGTAATTATACTGGCCATTTTGCCAGCGGCTAATTTAAATTTCATGTCTTAATCGCCGTTTTGACTAATTGACAGGTGTCAAAATGAAATTATGCAAACATGATACTGCACTCAGCTTGTACAGATTGAAATAAATTTGTTCCATTAGTTAAAATATATAATCTTGGATTTTAATTTCTTTGCACAGTTGTAGTTACATCTTTTGTGGGCAAAGTTTACTTTGGTTGAATTAGATCTGTATATCATAATCATCAGTCTGTGCAAGGCCCATTACATAACCACAGGCCACTTCTCGAAGGAAGGTATTGGTTTAATCACCGCCCAGCCCACATCTACATATTTCTCACATACGGCGGAAAGAACTACTTCTTTCTTCTTCCTATAAGAACATTTCTCAAGTTTAGGTTTCCTGACGATGTTTCCTTCATTTTCAGCCGATAGTAATAATAATAATAAGCCTTATTTATTTCCATCATATTTAAAAAGTCTTTAAAAAAAAATAAACACAAATATGAAAGAAATAATGTTAAATAAGTAGGTATACATGTCATGGTCTCTTTCGGGTCTCCTCAATTTGCCTCCATTTTTCCCTGTCGTTAGCTGTTTTCATCCAGTGTCTCCCTGCCAAATGAAGTATATCATTTATCCTATCAAGCTTTTGGTTTGCCCCTTTGTTTTTTACTTTCTGTAACTGTCCATTCTGTTACTCGTTTTGGCCATCTTTCTTCAGAGGAACGGGCGATGTGTACTACCCATTTCCACTTCAGATGCTGTGCGTATTGCAATGCATTTATCTCTTTGGTTTTGTGTCTGATTTTTTCACTATAGACTTTGTCGATGGTCTTGTTGTCAAGGATGCTCCGTATGTGTTACCAATTTAAATGACTAAATGTATACGAATTCACTAAAATTCATTTGTAAATGCTCGGGCTCTAACCAGCGGACATTGGATCACCTTCCACCAGCCTAACCACTAGACACCACGACTTTGATTGGTAAATCCGTATATATAAAATGTAAAAAAAGAAATAACTTCTCGTTAAACTTTGTTAAAATATAAAACTATAATGTCTCTTTGCAAAGAAGAAAAAATATGGTAATGGATTCCTTAATCATCAGTCGATACCATAACTAATCTAAGTCAAATCAACAAGGTTAGCAAATTTCGAAAAATTCGTTGAGATAAGAATTAGCTTTCAAATCAACAGACACCGGAACAATATTATATCGGTATCGCTACTTAACTTTTGTTTTCTATGTGTCCGTTTAACTATACTCTCACGTGATTTTTTTTTTTCTCAAACTGACTACGCTATTAACCTAACAAGGTCTTAACAGCTTCACCGGACTACCAAGGCGAGCGCTTAAGGCACTCAGCTGATTTTATATTGGCAATCAGCTCAAGGGTGCACGGCACACCTCGGCTTGGCTGTTGCCTGTTGCATGCAAAATCGCGACCTATCTTAGCTAACCTAGCTAACTATTCATATATGTATGAGTTGCTGAAACGTTTATGTGTACCAAGCATATACGCCTCAACAACTCTTACATACATTTATTATCAAAAAATGGAGATTTTGTCAGTTCGATAAGGGTAAAAAAGTAAACCCTTCCACCAAAATGTGTAGCGTGTAGGCGTGCACGTGTGTGGGGGTGATCGTGTAGTATTGTAGCTGTGATGTATATTGGTGTGTCACCGTATCGCGCAAACAACGCACTCAAGGGCTCCCTACCGAGGGATCGAACCTAGGCTTGAACCGCTGCCGTGGGAGGTCTAATCGGGTGTGCGGGAGTGAAATTAACCCCCAGACCGCGGCGGCGCAATCTGTGGTTACGCGGGCGTCGGCGTGAACACGCTGTGTTTCGAGGGACAGGCTGATACTGATCGTTCGCTGAGGTGATTGAATCAGGAGGGTCGGTAAAAATGTGTCGCGGACGTCTTTCATATCGCCCAGCGTTGGGTACGGGTTCGTAGTTTGCGGCAGATACCACTAACGGATTGGAATGATTCGCGACTCTCTCGAAATAACTACTCGTGAGTGATTTTATATACGCCCTGATGGATTGTATCTCCAGGTCTCTGTGGAGATCCGCATTTCGGACGTAATTTGGGGCACCGGTGATTTTGTGCAGAATCCGGTTCTGCAGAGTCTGTAATTTCTTAAAGTTTTTCGCGTGAGCAAAGACCGGACAACTATACGTAATAATCGGACGGATACAAATCTTATATAATGTGAGCTTATGTCTGAGGGATATTTTGCTCTTTTGACAAAGTAAATAATGGAGGCGACCCAAGACCATAGCGGCTTTGTTCCGCACTCTCTTTACGTGAGAATTGAATTTTTAGTGTCTATCTAATGTGACGTCGAGATATTTGACCTCGGTGGTCCAAGGTATCTCGGTTTTGTATAGCTTTATGAGCTTTAAAATATTGACGCGACTCCTAGGATCGAAGAGTATCGTGGCACTCTTTACGGGGTTAATCGCTATACGCCATCGAAGAAACAAATCACCAAGTGTGCTAATGGCTTCTTCGATTCGATTCTTGAGGTGATCCGGCCGCCAGCCAGAAGCGTAGATGACTGTATCATCAGCGTAACAACCTATCTCAACTCGAGCGTATCGGGAGGGGCAATGACAGTTCGCTCTAAAACGGAAGGTTTTATCGGAGAGATAATCGCGGATGATGTAAACTAACCTATCGGGTATACCGGCTAGACTTAACTTGTATACGAGCCCTTGATGCCAGACCGTGTCGAAGGCCTTGGCGACATCGAAAAAGACTGCTATTGTACGTTTCGTATTAGTGTTTTTCACGGGCGGTTTTGAATCCGGATGCGGATCGGCATTGAAATTAGAAAAAATGTAGTCCGTGAGGCGGTGTACTTGGTCTGTGCAAGAATGTTTGGCGCGAAATCCAAACTGCTCAGGTGGTATTAAATTACAATCGGTGAGCGTAACCTGGAGACGGTTCAGAAGGAGCCGCTCGTAAAGTTTACCCAAGGTATCTAACAAACTAATGGGGCGATAGCTATCGGGAAGCGTAGCTTTCTTGCCGGGCTTGTGAATTCCTATTACTACGGCCTTCTTTCAGACGGCTGGAAAGTGACCCTGGGACATGGCCGCATTGAAGATGCAGACCAACAGAGCTATGATGCGGTCAGGAAGGAGCTTCAGAACCTCGTTCTTGATCCTATCGGGAAAGGGGACTCCCTAGGCTTGAGACGCTTGATGGCGGCCGAAACTTCATTGAAAGTGATCGAGGTTAGAGTATCCACCGGAGGAGACGCGAGTGCATGCTCTGCGGCTGATTTGATTAACTCGATATTAAAAGGGTCGGTGTTATCAGTGTTTGGCGAACACTGTTTCTCTAAACTCGTGGCGAGAAATTCTTCTTTATCAGTGTTATCGAACGCGGGAGGCAACCCGGGGCCTCTATCGAGAAGAGGCATTGGAGTGACCGTATCTGACTTGAACTTTCGCGTGAGGGTCCAGAATGACAGGAGAGACGGCTGGAGATCCTCCAGAAATTTGTCCCACCTGTCACCCCGGATTTCAGAAATACGAAACTTGACTGCTTTTTCTAAGAAACGTAAACGTTCACGGTTCTCTACCGACGGGTAAGCGTCGTGAGCTCGAGTCGCGGCGTTTTTTCCCGTGATCAATGCTCTCACGTCGTCAGGGAGTATAAAACGGCATTCGTTCGCCGCTGGAACTCTTTCGAGGTGTTTCTGACGGCGGTCTGGAGGTAATCAACCAGGGAATCGATGGCCGAATCGGCGTCGGCTTTAGACGCCAACACGTCCGGAATCCTGTCTAAACTGCTAGTCGACAGATTGTCTTTAGAGTATTTGACGAGTTTCGCGTAATCAGCCACTCTGACCGGCGACGGGCTGAGATCTGAATTCAGACCTAGCTGTACAACAACCGGGCGTTGATCTGAGTCGAGTTCGTGTACGACTTGTATAAGTCGCACAGGAAGCACGACAT
Organism: Antheraea mylitta; assembly: GCA_014332785.1. Classification (NCBI taxonomy): domain Eukaryota; kingdom Metazoa; phylum Arthropoda; class Insecta; order Lepidoptera; family Saturniidae; genus Antheraea; species Antheraea mylitta. The sequence goes on along the minus strand of JACEII010000027.1, from coordinate 3,991,286 downwards.
TTTTTAACAAAGCTACATCTAAAACTGACGGTCGGCAGTTAGCTTCATAGTGCGTGAGTTTCGGAGGGGCTATGACGGAAGCGAGAACCCTACCTAGTTTGTCGAGTATCCTCCCATTACGAGAGGTACACGCACTATTCCAGATAACATTCCCGCTATTGAGGTCCCCCGCTATAATGACTGAATCACCAAGTTAAGCAACGCCTGCAAAGTAATTCTTTACTCGGTGATAAGTACGCGGAGACAAGAATAATGTCAGAGTGACCTGTCATACCTACTCGACACACTGACGCTTCCATATGAGTTAGCGCGGGCGGATGTAACGGCATGCAGTATAACGAACGCCTAAAATAAATTAAGGTGCCACCCCTGCGGGTGACACGGTCATTCCTGATTATACAGTAATTCGCGATTCTCGGATTACGCATACTCGGTTTTAACATCGTTTCCTGGATGAGGAAAACGTCAATCTGTCTATCGCGCAAAAAGTCAGCTACTAGATCGCGCTGTGTCCGGAGGGATCTCGCGTTGAAAAACGAGAGAGGTAGACCGCGTAGTTTTATTTTATTAAGACCCGCGAATTTTAAAACTTATTTAAATGTGAGTGACCGGGCGAGGCGCTGAATTGTGGCTCCGATAGCCAGAAAGTGCGCTAGTGCAGTGAGAAGACCTAGCTCCTCTTCGACCTCTACTATGGCGTGGAAAGCGAGGACCTCCTTCATGTTGTGCTCGCGGAGTAACTGTTTCAGCCAGTCGACCTTGCTGGCCAATGAGGAGGAGGTGTAAGCCGCCTGTGGCGGCGGCGCCTCAGGCTTGTGGGATCGGGGGGCCCAGGGGGCCATAGGGGCCTCCCTGGGTAGAGCCGCGCGTGGCACAGAGGGTGGCGAGGATTTCGGCCGGGACATGGCGAAGCACGACGCGGAGGAGACATTCCTCCTCGAGGGCAAACGTAAAATAGGGAAGTTTCGATTCGCTAAGGAATCGAATTAACGTGCGGTGGTCAGCGGGAGTGGGACATTTAACTCTAACCCGCCGGAGTACTGAGGGCAGACGTATAATTGACCTTAAGGGTCTTTAAACGGTTGGAAATCAAAGTCCACTGGGACTTATCTTGAATCGTGACTGGAAGCGGGGGACGTGGCTTCCTACCTGCGGAACCCGCAGGTTGGGAAGGAGTAAGCGAGACGGAGGTAGGCTTATTCGCGTTCAGCTTAGCGACGGTATAGCCGGGGCTGGCACTTGAGCGCCACCTATGTTGGCGACTTTGCCTGCGGAATCCGGGTTCGACGGACTAGCCAGGCGTCGCCTATTGTATGAGACGGTTTCAAAACCGTCTTTATCTAATTTTTGCGCAAAAGGCGTGGGAGACGCGGATACGATCGCGGTCGGCTCGGTGGACGCCGTAACGTCTAGCTCCATCTCGGAGCCGGTCTCCGAGCTGGAGCTAGAAATCGGGGCCTCGAGTAGGCCTTTGTCGCGTGCATCTAACGGCGCTTGCGGCGAAAGGGTCTCAAAAGAGTTCGCGGTCGGAATATTTGACGCGAAATGCATGCCGTTGGAGGCCTGCGATGGTATATTATTAAAAGTCGAGTTAAGAAAGTCCTCGTAGAAACCGTTCGCGTGGAGACTTTTGCGGTACCTATCGAGTAGTACTAACGGAACCATCGCGGTGGATCAAGGAGAGGGGGGCCGCGAAACAATCTCCATGCCTTAAAGGCAGGGAGGCACGCCAACGATAAACTAACGGACTATCCCGAGTCCGGGCCAAGAGAGCTGTGGGCGATGTGGAATGCCTCACAGGGGGGTCCTAACTTGCCTAGGGGGAGGCCCTAATAAGCCCGAGGCCTAGGACGCAGACCGGTAAACCGGGCTACGCCCAAACAGACACCCGGGGATGGAAAAAGGGGATTGACACCTGGACTAGACTAGGCGTCCTCGCCAAGGCCTAGCTACCCAGGCCTTGCAGTAGGCCTCGGGGCCTACGGCGAGCGGGCAGGGCGCTCCAACCTGCTTCGATGAGCACTGTCAGCTATCCACAAGTTGGACAGACGACTGGACTTTATTTAGCCCGGGTTTACACCGAAAAGTGCAGTTTGCTGCGCTCAAAATGGAGCGCCTACGATCGACCTCACTGTTCCGCACTGAGCCGGACATAATCGCGACGGGCCTTCAGAACTAACGCGTACGCGTCACGAAACACGAAGCACGACACATGGTCGAAACGAAGAAACGCACTCGCGAAAAAACTTCGAAAAAAATAATGGTTCTGAAGGCAACCAGCGCACGCGTCCGGCTCGCACGGCGGCACGAATCGGAATCCCTAAAAACCTCGACAGTCTGAGAGCCGCGGCGATAATCCTCATGTGATATAAAATGATAATGTGATTTAAGATAGGTAAACACACTGAACCTATACGGGGACTTATCCCAAGTGCAACTGTTGGAAAACACTTATGGGTGGTTGGCAACAGATTATCAAATTAAGGGTAGTAGCTATACCAGAACCTTACTCATGAATAACTTTACCTACTGGTGAAAACCGCATGAAAATCTGTTTAGTAGTTTTTGTGTTTATAACGAACAGACAGACAGACAGACGCGGTAGGGGACTTTGTTTTATACTATGTAGTGATATGTATTGAATGAGTAGCTGCCTCAAATTATTATTTATCGTCTGATAACATCATCATAAAATAAATAGATTCAGATATTTATCTTTTCTTCGAATAATTGTTACTTACTTCTCTTGTTTAGGAATTAGAAATTTTTATAGGCAACAATTTTGTTACTAACACACATCACTATAATTGTATACATTGTTTAATACCATTATAGATTATTCTACTTTGTAACACGTTTATATACATTTTACACGTTTTTCCTTCATATGCATTTTTTATCACATATATACCATTTAAAAATTATATATACTTCAGGAGGTGTCTAGAATTTACAGAGAAATAAAAACTTTACGAATAACCTCTTTTTATAACTTATGTGTTCAAGTTGCGCTGAAAAACAATATTATATACTGAGTTCTAGACTGATTAACAAGATTGACAGACTGTTAGATATTACACATTTAAACAAGCATAGATGTAAAATGAAGATTGAATCTTCGCTTCAAAACTTAGATTATAATGAAACGGAAAAGATATTACTGGCAGACATATAAAGAGTACTAACTGTCAAGACTTAATTTCTCTATCATTAATTAGGAATCATTAGATGATTATTTTATAGAATAAGACTTCTTGTAACAAAATTTAACATACAATATATTTTAGCACTAATTCTTAAATGTAAGTATATTAAGATTGTTATTAACATGCACTTGTTTTTGTATATAGCTTTTTAAATAATTTATGCACTGTGGTTGTGTAACGTGTTCATAAATAGTGTCATAATGTGTACTGCCACCTGAGATACAGGAATACCTAGTTTTGGTGGCAGCGGTCATATGTAGAATCCATCAATTTTTTATCTACTTTTTGATAGTTTTTGCAATCCATAATTGTTGTTTGATAAGCTGCATAATAATTTTTTTTGTAATTTTATGATTTATTGTCAACCTCTTCAGTATTGACGTTTAAGCATATTGTATATTAACTGTAATAATCTATAATAATTTTAAAATAATAAAACAGCACCGTGTTGTATTGTATCGCATACTTTTAAATGTAAAGATGTATGTTTATGAGCAATAAATAAATAATAGTACTAAAATAATATTACGATTGTTAAATATTTACACAAAAAAATCTAATTTACATTTCAATAAACATTTATTTACAATATACAACAATTGCGGACTGGATGGTCATTCCGTCTGATGAGAGCAGTTTATTGCCGTTCTACTATCTAATAAAGAAGACATAAAGTTGTATACTTACGTGTGTCTACGTACACGTTATGCTTGAAGCATGCCGACACAGGCATACTTTTATGTGGCCTACTTATAAAGTAATACTTTTACTCTGTAATGTTGAAAGCAAAAGTATTACGGGTAGACGAAAGTCGAGCTATTCTGTTACGTAAGTTCGTACTGACTTTCTTCAAATAGGTTACCTGTTAATTTACTTTGTATTATTCTTGTGTTCTTTTTCGTAATATAAAAAAATAGAACTCGTATTATTGTGAATTCATAAAATTGTAAATAAATATCTTTAAATAATTATAGTTAAATACGAATTCATGCCGCGTTACGTACAGAAGAAATGTCTACTGCATTATATTATTATCACTGCATATTATAAAACAAAGTCCTCTGCCGCGTCTGTCTGTTTGTTCGCGATAAACTCAAAAAATACTGAACAGATTTTCTTGCGGTTCATTAATAGATAGAGTGATTCACGAGGAAGGTTTAGGTGTATAAATTGTCTTTTTTTTTTTGTAAATTGGTTGAAATATAATGATACTTGTTGGAAGTGTTGGAAAAAGTCAAGGTGCCTGGGAACTTTCAATAAAAACGCCTTTTGAGGTATAAATAAACAATTAATATAGATAACGACGAAGACGAAGTCTCGGGAATAAGCTAGCTAACAATAATTCTTAACTTTTCATAAAACAACAGGTAATGTTACATGAAACGTAATCTATACAGAAATGTATTGTACTTCCGTTATTTATAGTTTCTGTGATTTTCAAATTATAGGCTAAATGAGATAGTTGAGGCACGCATGTTTGGTACACATGCATGTTTCAATAAATCATATACGTATATCTAGATAGTTTAGCTTAGGTTATCTTAGATAGGTCGCGTTTTTTGCACAAAACAGGCGACAGCCCAAACCGAGGTGTGCCGTGCACCCTTGAGTTAGTCGCCCAAACATCCCAAATCGGCTGAGTGCCTTTAGTGCTCGCCTCAATAGTTCGGTGAATCTGTGAAGACCATTCCAAGTCAACAGCGATTTCATTTCGAAAAAAAAGCATACTAAATGAAAGACAAGTAGATGTTGTCTTTTACGAAGAAATATATATATTTTTAGTTTGAAAGGATAACTATTAAATTCTTTTTAGTCTCATTAGTCCAGTGGCTCAAATGTTTCTTTCCAGACTAAAAAGAATGCATTAACATTATGGTATCTTAGTTCTTCAATTACAATGTGAATCGAACAATTTTTATAATCACATTTATTTGGTTACTAGCTGTTGCCCGCGGCTTCGCACGCGTTTTTTTAAAATATTTTAAATAAATTTAAAATTGTGATCACACATCTAGTGTAAATTACAAAAATACTCTTTCAAAAATATTTGTAAGTATCACACGCACATCATCTACTGTAACAAGTAACGTGTACATCATATATGTGAATACGAATAGTGAATTGAATGGGATGGGATTTATCGTCAGCCACATAACTGGAACTTTAAACTGCTATATATCACCCTCAGTGCTCACTTACACTATATAAGAAAGTAATGAAAATATTAAGCTAAACATTATCGAACAATATGTGTTAAATCTTTTATTATATAGATATAATATGTCCATAGTGTCGATATAATTAAGTTATCATACCTTGCTATAATTTAAATCACATATAAACATATGACTTTCAATTACAACAGCGATGCCCTTGGTGTTACAGTTGTTCATAGGCGACGGTAACCACTTACAATCAGGTGGGCCGTCAGCCTGTTTGATGCCTTTTGGGATAAAAAAAAATCTTGGAGTCCAGTTCAGCGCACGGGCACACGTGCATGTTTACAGTGAACAACATATTTTTGATTAATTTCACACGGAAGAATGCACGGATAACAGTTTATCACTGCATAGTGTAAAACAAAGTCCTGTTCCACGTCTGTCTATATGTCTGTTCGCGATAAGATCAAAAACTACAGAACGCATCTTCATGTCGTCTTCACCAATATATAAAATGATTATTGGGTAAGGTATAGATATAGAATGTCTTATTATTAGGGCGGGCAACGTATTCTGAACCCGCTAGCTTAAAATAAAACAGCTAATTAGTTACTTATTTGCTTGTAAAATTCCTGTTCCAATATTACTTGTAGTCCGGTGAAGCTGTTAAGACCTTGCTAGATCAATAGCGTAGTCATTTCTAAAATAAAAACCGTTCAAATAGGTCCAGCCGTTTCGGAGATTATCCGGAACAAATAAAAAAACAGACATATCGACAGAATTAAAAAAAATGTTGATATTTGTAGCATCACGGATACTTTTAGTATAAAATACACTCACTTTTTTTTTATTATACGTAATATGTCACAAATCAAAAATTGGAAACATAACTAAGATAGAATAAAGTTTTTGAGGAGTTTTAGGCGGGATTTGAGTCTGTCATGTAGTGGATTTTATATTTTATTCATAATCTTGTGTTACTTATCTCTATATTGTCTTAAATTGGTGACGTTTTATGTAATATAGTTCGTTTATTTTGCATAAGTGAAATGAATGAAATATAATACCACGGAGCATGAATTCTGTGGTCTTGAAAATTAAGAAGATAAAAATTTATGAAATATTATATAGAGGATTTGGCGCTTATACCTTTACATTAACTTGGACATAGAAGAAAACTACTTATAATGACAACTTCAGAATTGGCTGTATGGATTAATTCCTTCGCCTGTCTTATTGGATGAATATTATTACCATAAAAAATTTTTGGATAACAACACAAAATAAACTTTGGAAATGTTTGCGATATAAACGTACCACGTATAATAAAAAATTTGGAAACGAAACTAACGTAGAATAAACTTTTTTATTAGGAACACAAAATAAACTTTTAAAATATTTGCGAGAGAATGAATAATACTGACGGTAATACGCAGCGGAAGCTCTCATAACAGCCCGATTTTGAGACATTCTTAATTAGTGCTCTGCTCCTATTGCTTTTAAGGTGATGATATGTAGCCTATAGCCATCCTCGATAAATAAGCTATCTAACATTGAAAGACATTTTCAAATCGGACTGGTAGTTCTTGAGATTATCGCGTTCAACCAAACAAACTCTTCAGCTTTATATATTAGTATAGATTAGATACTTAAAAATAATCATAACAGTAAAAGTTAAATTGGATACAAATAAAATCACTTATATGAAAAACGTATGGAAATTATTCAGTATTGTCACATCTCCAATAAGAATACTGATGTAATTTTTATTTTACATTAAAACAAGTAAATAATACAGTTCAACTATAAAAAGTAAACAACTTTTATGTTTTGAATAAGCTAAATAATTGTGAAAGAAATATTCTTTGTCTCTTCTTCTCGTTTCGCCCGCGGATTTTATAAAATTAAACCGGCTCGGTATAATAAAAAATCTTACAAATATTTTTGCTGCTAAACTGCTGGCTCCTAAAAGAATATTATTCAAATGTTAGAGGACAATTTAAAACGAGAGGCGGCCCTTTACGAGGACCTTTGCAACGATTGTGAGAGGCAATTAAAAATCGTTTTATTATAATCATTATTATTATAACTTTTAAATAAAAGTCTTCAGATAAGATTTCGTGAGCGAGGAATTCTATAACCACACCTACATACAGAAGTAACAACTATTATTATACACTAGCTGTTCTCGCGACTTCGTTCACATGGAATAGTTATTTCTGGCTTAGCGTTAGCAGCAGCTTGCAGCAAAAGCTCTCAAAGAGAAAAAAAACAATTTTAAAACATTCTTCTTTGGTGCTTCGCACCTATTGGTGTTAGCGTGATGGTATAGCTATAGGCCTCCTCGATAAATGAGCAATCTACCACTGAATTTTTCATATCAGTTCCTGAGATTAGCGCGTTCAAACAAATAAACAAACAAGCCCTTCAGATTATAGTATTAGTATAGACTCAAATATTGTAATGTAACGTAAGCTGTGTATAGACGTGGAAACTTATTATTTTTTATAATATCTTTAAGTCTGATATCCATATAATAAATACCTATAAAACGTGATCATCATAGATTATCCCTACTAATATTGTAAATACGAAAGTGGGCTTGCTTGTTTGTTACAGTTTCGCGTCTTAACTACTCAACTGATTATTATATAATTTCGGGAACAGGTCATAGGGTACCTTTCATCCAAAGAAAATGTACCTCCTGTACTCGAAAACTCCTGTCGTCGATCAGATCTACATTAATGTTAGCGAATTCGGCAGTAAAAGCTAGTGTAAATACAATTTATATAAATTCTTTATGTTCATTTGGTAACAATAAAATAATGTAATAAACAAATAATAGTAATAAAATAATAAATAAATAAATAGTAATAAAAAAATAAAACAATAAAATAAACCTTTTGAATGTTATCCCTTGCTATTTCAATTATTCACATAATATAATCCCACTTTCATCGCATAAGGGTAATAATACGTTTTTGAATTTATTCCAGGAATATAATAATAATTCCAAAATTATTTGATTTAGACCATTATTATCACATTACTAGCCCGTGACTTCAACCGTGCGAAATTTAACAGAAAAATATATCTTCATTGTATATGGGCCTGTGGGACGCGAGCTGTTTTGAACACGGTTTCTTCAGTTCATTACATTGGCGCAGAACATTATTATATTTTTAAATATAAATGGCCTATCTCTTTTCAAAATCAGGCATCTGTCTGTGAATGTCCCGTCAAAATCAGTCCAACCATTTG
>JACEII010000027.1:3888217-3982650 GCA_014332785.1 Antheraea mylitta | reverse complement strand
ACAAAACAATTATTTTAGTCTTATTTATTTCAAAATTATTTAAAGTCGAAGCTATTTTTGGTTTCAGCATGAATGGGTCGGCTCCTCCGGGGTAGTAACACCCCTCTCACAGATAACCGACGTGAAATAACAGTGCTTGCATTGTTGTGTTTCATTCGGTCAGTGAGACCACATCCCTTCCTCTTTCCTTCTTTCCCTTTCCTTCGCCTCCCCCTTCTCCCATATACAGGCTGGCAACGTACTTGCGACGTGCCTGATGTCGCTAGTATCTATGGACGGTGGTGATCACTTAACATCATGTGACCCACCAGTTTGTTTGCCTCCTTTGATATGAAAAAAAAAGAATTTCAAAAGTGATTACTTAAATTTCTTCTATGTACTGATTTTTAGGTAATCTATTTCTATAAGCCTTAATAAATTTGTTAATGAGATTAACACTTAAAGGCTTATCGCGTGATAATAAATAAATAGAAATAAAATGTGAGAGATCAGATATTATGCGCGCGTCATGAAAAAACAACAGGATAGTTTACAATTTTTTTTTTTATTTTAGTTTTTCATTTAATATAAAGTTATTAAAGTTCTAAGAAATTACAATCTCTATAAGTAGGCACTACAAAAAACTAAAGACATTTTGTAAGGAAAGAATATTGTATGATTTCTGTAGATAAAATATATTACTTTATTATCTTACAATGCCGACGAAGTCGCGGGTAACAGCTATTGTCAAATAAAAATCAAGTTAGTTTGATACGTATTTTTTCAAAATTGTGTGGCTTAAACGTTGAAACAAATTTGAACGTTCATTTCTATTTCCACGGATTAATTCAGCGTATGCAAACCGGGCTTAGTATATTCATGAAATCCGACGACTCCGTGAATTCCAAATGCAAGGATGCCAGGAACGGAGCACAACAAAGTTCCGACTTATAAGCGTACCTCTGACGGTGGTTAATGAAAATTGGCAGCTCACTGGGTCGTACAAACTCGTTGTAACAAAGTGAAGCGACTGAATCTGATATTCAGACGCTTTTTTTATGATAAATACATTCACTGAATACATTTTAAATAGTGAAGAAACTAACAAAGGTTAGTCAGTGTTTGTGTTTGGTTAAATTAGCACCCTCGGAGCGTCTCGTCTGAGTGTCATAGAATCTATTGTTCGTAACGTGAGTATCTTTGTCGAATGGTGTTAGTGAAGAGTGACAGGATTTCATTAAATGTATTGGTATTAGACAAAGTTTATTTTATTTTATACCTCCTATATTTGAAGTATTTTTTACGCGTTATTACTGGCTAAAATGTGAAAATGTATTAGCGGCGAAACATTGAATTCGGTAATATTTTTTTATATCATAAGAGGCGAAAGAACATGTGGGTCACCTGATTTGAAGTGATCACTATCGTCCATAGACACTTACAACATCAGGGGATTAGCAAGTGAGTAGCCAGCCTGTGTTGGTGGGGAGGGGGGAGAAGGGAAGAGGAGGAAGGTGAGAAGAGGTGGGCCCTTCGGCGTTCTCACTGAACGAACGACACGCAACAAAGCAAACACCGTTACTTCACGTCGCTGTTTATGTGGGTTAGATGGTACTACCCCAGGTGAACCGACCAATTCATGGTGAAACCAGTTATAGCTTCAGCGTGACTCTACTACTTCCAAAAATACAAGGTAACGTGCTTTTTTTTATCGAAGCACTACATGGTGACTGCACTATGCCTGATGTTAAGCATAGTACGATCCAAAAAAACGGTAACCACCAAGAGACAGATTATCCATCGCCGGTCGCCGCTCTCATGCCGGCCATAATGACGAAAGTCACCCGGTACTGGGTATGCACAGGGTGATCCCGAAATGCGACGCGCAGAAGCGAGTCACTATGACGTGCTTTTTCGCCATATGCATGGTGGTTGCAACCCAGTCGGGCTGTAAAACCCTACCACCCCGCTTTCGCCATTGCTTCGTTCGTTATTCAGCAGGGTGCACCACGTGCAGGGGCAGTTTCAGGTCAGTGAGCGTGCTCGATCCCTGGCTGCCCCTCCAATGCGGCGGACGGTACACCGTGGGGTTTTAGTCCGTGCGAATCGGACATAACCTACCCTCTCCCCCGGGAGGGTAGCGTATCCGTTAGGGATTTCCCCACGTTAATAAAAAAGGGTGCACCACATGCAGGTGAGGTTGGCTTGGGTGTCTCAAGTCTTAAGATTACACCCCTAAATGCTTAAATGGTAAAATTCAATCTGTCAAAATTATTGAAGATCCTACGGTTTTATAGGACTCGCTTTCTTATATGAAGATTTTGAACTCAATTTCTTGCAATATGCGTAAGATTTTGTAAACATTTTCTTTTATACAAACTTTGTTCTAAATATTATAAAAATATCAAAAAAGTAATTAGTCAAATAGGCAGTAGCTGTTCTGAATAGCTGCTTTGAAAAACATTCGTTAATTGATTTTTGTTATGATAATAATGTATTTAAATGAAAAATTTTTCATTATTTGTGTAACTTTGTGAATTTGAAAATGGGTTTTTTATTAGTACCATATGTCTGTTGTATTGATTAATTCCTAGGATTTTATTTGTTTTTTTTTTTGCTCGGTATGGGCTCTGCCTATGTAGGTAATTTCTCCAATGTCAAGTGTGACAAATACACGTTTTAATCTTAATGCCAAATATTAAGTGTAACAATGTAGCATAATTTAAATTAGCAACATATCAAAATAGATAAATCACGAAAAGGGGATAGGTATTATGTTGTAAGTGCTACAGAGATTATAAACAATAATATAAATTATTAATGAGCAATCGTCCCAGGAAGCCTTCAAAACGACAAGCAAACCAAGTGGTATGTTTAGGTTAGGTTAGGTTAGATCTATTATGTTCTTGACCCTCCTTTTCTTATCTAAGAATCTATAAGCTCGTCAAATCAAATCAAATCAAAAATACTTTATTCAGTTTAGGCCCTAATAAGGCATTTATGAAAGTCAATACTACCACCGGTTCGGAAAACAACCCAGTAATGCACAGTGGATGCACAGAGAGGAGTCAATTCCAGACATTACTGTCGTTCAAATATTGATCCATTCTATAACAGCCTTTTGATACCAAAACCAGCATGACGTAGCGTTTAAACTTACAGTCCGACAAATCGGTAACCTGATTTTGGACTTTATTGTAAAACCTAACAATATTTCCTAAAAAACTATTACTTATATGGCTAAGTCTAAAATAACGACCAGTTTGTTACAGTTTCTAGTATTAAGATTATGCCGGTTTTTTATTAAATGCAATTTTTCAAAGTTTTTACGGATATGTCGTTCCTACATATAGAGTATATAGAATAATATAATTAAAGTTTAGAAAGGTAATCTAATAATATACTCTATGTATCATTAATTTTCAGTGATTGTGGCACGAACTAAGTTTATCAAGACCATCTCGGGGAAGTAGTTTGGTATCTAACTTGTGATTAATCCATTACGATGATTAGTCGTAAGTTGGAAGGCATGAGAGGTTGTGTGATTCGGGCGTACCGGGACTCACGACAAACTAAGCTTATCAATGTTTCACAGCCGTAAGCGGCGCATCGCTTTCCGTAATTGAGAAATGAAAAAACAATCGGAGAGAAAAGGATCCCTGCTAATTTACTTGCGATTCAAAATTCGCCCCCCGGGTCGAATGCTAAATGAGATAATACCGTTCTCCTGTCGTAATTCTGCACTTTTTTATTTTTTCCCTTCCAAATGCTTTGTTCTTTCTCGTTTGCTGATAAAAGGGTGGGAATTGCTGTACAAGTATATCGTGAGTGTTTTATTTAAAATGCACTTAATGTCTATTTTTTTTCTCGAACTAACTACGCTATTGGCCTTTATTTTTTGGCCTTTACAGCTTCACCGGACTACTATAACTTCACCGGACTACTCACTTAATATCTATACTTTATTCCTTTTTCTTATAAAACGTATTTGCGAATCGTACATACAACTTTTATCTAATACATTTAAACAAGCAATTCTTGTATATATTCAGGATCTCGGAAATGGCGTCATCTATTTCCGTGAAACTTAGTATGTGGATAGTTTCTGGGACGATAAATCGATCTAAATAGATTTTATTCATAGAAAACTTTTTTAACTGCGATTTCAGGCAATGAAAAAATATAGCTAGATTATGAAGGCAAACGCCGCCGCTGTCAAAACAAAAATAGCTCGGATGGAAATTGTTTGCTTCAAAAATCCGGGTTTTTTTATTTATTTTTTTTGTAGTCCGATGAAGCTCTAAAGGCTTTGCAAAGTCAATAGCATAGTCAGTTAGAAAAAAAAATTTAAAGTGAAAAATGCTAATTTTGTGAGGTAAACCTAACAGTTTATTTTAATTTAAAAATGTTTTTTAAAGAACCGAGCTAGACCTAGTCGTCCAGATGCTTATTTTTATACTTGTTGATAGTATTTAAATCTGAAGTTGTTGTTTATTTGTATATTCTCATGGTGGAAAATTTATACAATAACTGGACTTAGTAATTATGTGTAGTAAATTCTTCTTAGTTATTTTACAAAAATATCCGCGAATACGGATTATTATTTTGCATAGGAATAAAAATATATTTTTTTATACTTTAAGAGGAAAACGAACAGGTGGCTCACCTGGTGTTAAGTGGTCACCACCGTCCATAGACACTAGCAACATCAGGGGAGTCGTAAGTGCGTTACCAGGCTGTGTTGGTGGGGATGGTGGGAGGGGGAGGAAGGGGGAGGTAAAAAAGCTTCTGACGCTCTCACTGATCGAACGAATCGCAACAATGCAAGCACTGTTACTTCACGTCGGTTTCTTTGGGTCGGGTAGTATTATCCCGGGCGAGCTGACCCATTCATGCTGAAACCAGCTATAGCTTCAGCGTGGCTCTACCACCTAAATATATTCAATTTATCAAGATAATGGTTACTACTTATTAATATTTTTAATGACGTGAAAGTTTAAATTGGTCTTCTTTTAATAGGTCATTTAATTTCGGATGCAAAACGTCAAGCTCACGAGGGTGATCCAAAACTGAAACTACTTTAAAATGTAATTTATTTTGATTAAATCAGTTTCAACTTCGGGAACAAAACAATTTCGAAAACCGTCATTGAAATACTAATGTGATAGAGTAATTAAAAGGCCCACACTTATCACTAAACCAATATAAATATTTTAGCGCTTATCTACCTTTAAGCGAATAATTCTCGTATATTTCTGTATACGCAGGATCTCGGAAACGACGTCATCTATTTCCGTGAAACTGAGTATGTAGGTAGTTTCGGGTACGATAAATCGATTTTATTTATAGAAAACTTTTTTTAACTGAGATTTCAGGCAAAGAAAAAAATATAGCTAAAATATGAAGGTAAATTTCGCCGCCACTGTCAAAACAAAAATAGCTGAGATGGAAATCGATTGCTTCGAAAATCCATGTAACCCCAGTTCGAATCCGAGTGACAGCAAAAGGGGTGTCTTTTGTTTTGAATTTTTTTTTGTACAAAAATGCTAATTTTTGAGGAAAGCCTAACAGTTCCTTTTAATTTAAAATTGTTATTTAAAGAACCGAGCTAGGATCGGCCGTCCTGGTACTTTGTGTTACAAATAATCATCAGGAGTACGAATCTTGTATCGGTGAATAATGAAATTATCAGTCACGAAAGTAGTGTGGTCATATTTTTACCCGCGAATACTGAAACTGCGAATATATATATACAACAATAGAATAATATTAAATAAATAATAAAACATTTATAAATTAAAAATGACGAGTAAGAATTAGATTACCTGATCAAGTTTTAGCAATTCCTCGGGTGTGTCGGGCAGCTGACCGAGCATTAAAGGCGGGTTGATGTTAACCTCTTTGCCGAGAGAGCGGACTACTTCTTCACGGTTATATCTATCGGCGAAGACGCATGACGCTGGGATCAAGCCATGCACAGTGTAGCTGATCGCTCGCACTAGGATCCTAAGAAATAACATCTCTATTAATTCCCTTATATAGTTTATTTTTTGGTAACATCTGTTAGATTATTGTAGCATATTTAGACATCGTTTCTGATCGATGTACGTTTGAATCCTGCAGTCAACAGTAGTTTACGATGAAGAAAACTATGTTTATAACTATAGAGTACTTTCTTATATCTGCCTGGATAGTTATCACTCTCAATTGGTATAATTTTCTTCGTTCATATGCCTGTGCGAAAGCGGGGCGAGCAATTAAGTCTATACTAATGTTATAAAGAGGTAAAGTTTGTGAATATATGAGTTTGTGACGTTGTAGGGGGTAATCTTAGTAGTGGTAGAGCCAAGCTGAAGCTATTATTGTTTCAGCACTAATGGGTCGACTCGTCCGGGGAAGCACCACCCTCTCACAGAAAACTGACGTGAAGTAACAGTGCTTGCATTGTTGCGTTTCGTTCGGTCAGTGAGAGAGCCGGAGACCCACCTACCTTCCCCTTCCTCCTTCCCTTCCTTCCCCCCCCCCCTCCTACCAAACACAGGCTGGCAACGCACTTCCGACTCCCTTGGTGTTGCAAGTGTCTATGGACGGTGGTGATCACTTAACATCAGGTGACCCATCTGTTCGTTTGCCTCCTATGACATAAAAAAAAAATCTCAGAAACTACTGATCCGATATGAAAACTTATATTAGTGTTATATAGATCATTTGTCAAGGAAGGTTATAATCGAATCGAATCGAAGGCTGTATATCGTCACGCTCAGACCAATAGGAGCATAGCACCAATAAAGAATATTTTAAAATCGTTTCTTTTTCTCTTGAAAGCTTCCGCTGAGTGTTAGCGTTAGCCCAAAGTAACTATTCCACGCGGACGAAGTCGTGGGCAGAGGCTAGTGATATATAAAAGTGATAGTAAAAGACCAACATAATATAAGTACTAGAAATAGCAACAAATTGGTAATTCCATGTTTCAGGCTAGCTGAGATTTAAAATAGTTTTTACGTAATAATGTTAGTTACAAAGTTTCACAGTTCATGACCGATTTGCCGGATAGTGAGTTTTAATGTCTAAAGGTTATTTATTTATAGGGTGGATCAATATGGGAATGATGGTGACGTCTGGAAATTACAACCTTCTCTGTACCTCCACTTGAATGTAATCATCTATGTTTTGTAATATAATATGTCATCAAAGGATTAACCAAATCGAGTTTTTTGCCGGTTCTTCTCGATGATGTTTTCCGAAACGGTGATAGCTTTGAACTTCATCAGCGCCTTTTCAGTGCCTAAATTGAATAAAGTATATTTGATTTTCATAAAAGTAATTGAATATTCAGATAACTATACGACACAAAAATGAGTTTATAAAGTAAACAAAAATTCATTTCAGTCGAATACAATCTAGATTAGCAGAGTTTAAGCTTAGCAAACGAGTTCCACGCAACGGCGACCAGAATAAACAAAATGAAAAGTGTTATACAAAATTTCTAATCCAAACAATTTAAAATCGTTGCGAAATGAAAACGCTGAGTGGGTTCGTCTATACAATAATTATTACCACTTTACTGGCTACGACTGTTTACTCGAGATAATCAACTTCGTAGTAATTAAACTACAGAAATTATGATTAACAGTTTGCTAGACGGGGTTAGGTTTTAACATTTGTATGATACTACTTCTTACTACAATGTAAATGATCTATGTTTACAGATAGGTAGAGCCACGTTGAAGCTATTACTGGTTTCAGCATGAATGGGTCATCTCACCCTAGGTAGTATCATCCTCTTACAGAAAACCGACGTGAAGTAACAAGCATGCATTGTTGCGTTTCGTTCGGTCAGTGAGAACGCCGAAGGCCCACTGCCCCTCCCTCCTTTCCTCCCTCTTACCCTTTCCTCCAAACACAGGCTGGCAACGCACTTGGGACTCCCCTGGTTTGCAAGTAACTGTTGACGACGGTGATCACTTAAAATCAGGTGACCCGTCTGTTCGTTTGCCCCCTATGACATAAAAAATATTTTAGGCAAAGGAACAGGTGGGTCACCTGATGTTAAGTGATCACCGCCTTCTATAAACACTAGCAATATCAAGGGAGTCGTAAGAGCGTTGTCGCCTTTTTAAAGAAAGTGTACGCTCGTATCTTGAAGCCTTGTAACTAGTAATGTCCTGGAAATACCGCCGCTAGGAATCAATTTCTCAAGATCGAAGTACTAGGTAGAAATGACCTTGAGAACCTCACAGTAGAAAAACTCCACCCATTGAGGTGGTGTGGATGAAATTTCTGTCTATTTTGATAAATAACTAGTTTTTGCTGGCGATTTTTCTCATGCTAAAATAGAATTAATTTCTTTTTGTATCTCTGAGAACGTTCTTGCAAAATTTTATTACAATCGGTTGAGTTATTGAGTCTCGAAAATGACTAGAATGGTTAGGATTAGATTGTCACATCAATCATTATAATGCTAAATCCAAAATCACAAATCTAGGCCTCTTCAAAAACAGTCTCGGCAAATGTAAAGAGAAATACGCAAATATAAAGAGATATACCTAAGTTAAGATAAAAAGGATAATAGAATCGTAAATGATGTTCTTAGTTTCTGCTTTTAACTTTTTAATTAAGTTGTTTACTTTACTATGCATTAAGTAGTAAATACTTATATTTAAGTTTGCAGTTATGTAGAATAATTCTAACTGTATGTATTACACTATCTTAGTATAAATGTTGTTGGTGTTTCGAATAAATAAATACGTCATGTAAAAAAAATTGAGGCAGTCAGGACTCTCGCCAGAAGTGAAAACTGAAAATAATGAAACAGCTGTTTTCTTTTGTATGTTTACATTAATCATAGTCTTAATTATTTTAATTTCGTAATTTGTATATCTACCTATTGAAATTATTAACGTTAGTTAGTCTAACTACAACTAATGGCACTCGAGTAGTCCGGTGAAGCTGTTAAGACCTTGCCGGGTCAATAGCGTCGTCAGTTAGAAAAAAAATGGCACTCGGAGAAATGATTATAACATTTTTAAACGGTTTATTTACTAACAAAACGTATTATGAGCAGCACAACATAATACGAAACATCAATATTACATGTATGACTCAAGCCGCGTAAGCGCAATACGGTCGGTCACGCTTACTACCATGTCATCACGCGAAATCATAAGTTTGTCTCCTGCCCAGAAAATACCGCTCATAATTAAAATACGCTCCTATGAATGGTTTAATCTAACTAATAATATAATTGCGAAGATAAATTAGTCTCTTTGTATGTTACGCTTTAACAACTCAAGCTAACATTTTAAAATTTTGTATACATGTTGTCAGGTCTGCAGAAAAGATATAGGGCACCTTTTATCCAGAATAGTTATGGTTTTGCTGAAGGTCAAATTTATATAAATACAAGTGAAGTTATGAATAGAAGCTAGATAATTATACAGCGCCATAAATAAGAGGGTTACTTTCTCAGAATACAACCTAAAATAACTATGATAATATAAGTTTAAAGTTTTTCTGTAATAATTTACTATGCCATAATTCATTTACATAACTTTTGATTACTCTGTTGTTTTATATGTAAGAAGTTTTATTCTAGAGAATGTTTTTACCAAGAGTTTGGATTATAACAACTAATTATAACATGTCCTTTAGCTACCGAAACCTCCAGTTTTTAAGTACGTCGCAAAGATTACTGAAAAAGACCAGTTCAAAAATATACCGTGACGCAGCACTTTTTAATTAAATTCCTTGTCTCTCTGACATTTCAGTTTTCCTATGACAGGGAATAATGAAAATACCGGAAATTTACGTGGAGCATCTCTGTTACCCTGTGTACAGTTATTCCTATGTTAAAAGGGAGACATTTCTGCGGTCTGTCTTGATTTTATACTATTGTAATATGTACCTGGGGCTTCGATAAAATTCCAAGAAATCTTTTAGTTAGGAATTGTATGTGAAGACTGAAGTTCTTATGCTTTATTCACTTTAAGGATTCTTTTAGGAATCGGAGTAAATATAATGTACACTTTCCTTAGCATTTTAGCAAATATAAAATTAAAAAAGGAATGCTGTCGATATCTAATACCTTTAAACGAGCGATTCTTATATATTCAGCGAGTTCCGTAAAACTTAGTATGTAGGTAGTTTTGGTGACGATAAATCGATCTAGCTAGATTTCATTCATAGAAAACTTTTTTATCTGAGTTTTCAGGGAATGAAAAAATATAGCTAGAATATAAAGGCAAATTCCGCCGTCGCTGTCAAAACAAAAATAGATCGGATGGAAATTGGTTCCTTCGAAAATCCGTCTAACCCCAGTTCGAATCCGAGTGGACAGCAAAAGAGATATCTTTTTAATGTTTTTTTTTGGTGAAAAAATGCTAATTTTGTTAAGCAAACCTAATAGTTAATTTTAATCTAAAAATGTTTTTTTAAAAACTGAGCTGGGTTCGGTCGTCCAGGCACTGAAACTATTACAGATAGAATTATATTAAGAAGTATTCTTTTATAAGCAAGATAGTTTTATGAATAAACATTATTCATTGAGCTACGTCTGCATGACAAGCATAATATAATGCCATCAAAAACAAAACTTGTAAGTCCCTTCTTAAGGTACCTTCTGTCTTAAGTTATTACGTAACTAGCTAACCTAACAACATCTTATAGTACCCAAGTCAATATTAAAAAATATTTTATTTTTATTTTTTGTTTTAAATTAAAGGTAGTAGAGCCACGCTAAAACTGTTATTAGTTTTAGCATGAATGGGACGGCTCGACCGGGTTAGTACCCTCACACAGAAAACCAACTCTTTTTTTTTCTCGAACTGACTACGCTATTGACCTAGCAAGGTCTTAACAGCTTCACCGGACTACAGAAAACCGACGTGAAGTAACAGTGCTTAAATTGTTGCATTTCGTTCGATCAGTAAGAGCGCCGGAGGCCCATTTCCCATCCTCTCCCTTCCCCTCTTGTTTCCCCCTTCCCTTTCCTATCTACATCGTCCATTTCTCTCATCCCCCAAAACACGGGCTGGCAACGCACTTGCGATCCCCCCCGGTGTTGCTAGTGTCTATGGACGTCGGTGATCGCTTAACATCAAGTGACCCGCCTGTCCGTTTGCCTCCTATATGACATAAAAAAAATAGACTGAAGAAGAAGCCGCAGGCAGAAGCTAGTGTATACGATGACGAAAAGTTCTAGAAAAGAATCATGGTAACATAAAAATATATCTAGAATTCCAGAATTAATCTACGTTTGTAAATTCCTAAGTCAGCGCTTTTATCATTCATTAAACTTAGTATAATATTTATAAGAACTTTATAAGCTACATTAGTATTAAGCACGCACACTCCGTATTTACTCCTGAACAAGGAGTCGCGGAACATAAAGGATTTTGTACATTCCGACTTCCACGAGATCTTATTAATATTCACGTGTGAAGCATCACTTAGTAACATTTAACAGGTAAACTTTTCGACTTAAAGATGTACAATCCACTTGTACACCTATTAATATTATAGCGGCGATCAAAAATGAAGATCGCAAACGAAATGAAATTCAGATCGATATGTGCTGGAGTGATCTGAATTATTAAGTATTCTTTGATTCATGAACACTTAGTAATCGTGATGCGAGTGTTTATAAGCCGTATTGGTAAAAATAAGATACGGGGTCGAATGTTAACTTATGTTTATGAAATTGTTACTTTAAATTCATATTGACTACATGGGTTACTTGATTGTTACTCGAATGTATACATGTAATAATAATTTCAGTGGGAATTTAATTTATTTTCTGTAAAATAAATGTAGCTCAAGTTACTCTTTATAATATTAGGTGTCTGTTAGTGAAAGTCTCGTCACAATTAGTGTAACCCTTTCGGAGATTAACCAAAATAAAAGATACTTACAAAACAATTATAAATTGAACTAAAACTCGGTTAAATCTACTTTGAAGGTTTGTTTTGTAACTGCTGTAACGAAGAATAGCTCCATCTTTGGAGTTTAGTTTGTTACCTACTTGAATGACAATTTAGCATAGCATGTAGGTTTTTTTCTCGATATGACTACTCTACTGACCTAGCAAGCTTCACCGGACTACCATAGCATGTGGTTATGGTTGAAAAGTAATCTATAACACATTAAGGAAGAAAAAGGTTTTTGTTTCTTCGATATCATTTACTGAATATTTTTAATCTTTTACGCACCTTCCTTTACATTATTTTCATACTATTCACCTAATTAGTTTCTTATGTTAGTTTTAAAAATATGTATTTGTGAAGATGTAAGGCACTTTCTGCCATATTAATAAGGTTGCGTACACTTCATTTTAACTCTTGTCATAGTTGGTTAAAAAGTTTAATTGTAAAAGAGTCGTAAGCAGTTTTAAATTATAATGTTTTTGAACTGAAAATTTGCACTATTCATCGAGAAGTTCTGCGTACTTAATGAGTAAAGCGGAATCTCCCAACTGCGATATCTACACTTCTATACTAATATTATACAGAGGTAAACTACTACTGGTCCGATTTGAAAAATTATTTCAATGTTATTTAGCTTATTTATCGACAATAGTTATAGGCTATGTATCATCACGCTAAGACCAATAGGAGCGGAGTACCAATGAAGAATGTTTAAAAATCGCAGGATTTTTCCACTTGAGAGCTTCCGATGCGTGTTAGCGTTAGTCTAAAGAACTATTCCACGTGAACGAAGTCGCGGGCAGAGACTAGTACGTAGTAAAATGGATGATGTACATCACTTGATGATGGAGTCTGATATGAATGTCATCAAAAGAGAGTCGTTGATGATAGTATGAGAAGAAGTTGCCAGAACATTAGGACTTTTTACAGCATCTTGACTGGACGTTGTTCGGGTGAAGCTAAGATACTGTGTGACTTGGTAATAATACCGTATTAGCGAAACTCCTGATAAAGCTAGGATTTGAAAACGATGTGGCTGATATGTTTTGTGGAATAAAAGCCAATAAAAATGAAATAAAAAACTGACAATTTAGAAGAAATATTTTCCAAATAATTTGTGAATGTTTTCATATATTTTTTTATTATTACATTAACTACATTTTTACATTTCTCGGGTTATCTAGAAAAGATACATTCCAGACACAAAAGTCGTCCGTGGTTCTTTAGCATTAACTTTTATTGAGCTATAAACTTTTGTATGGATACTTTATTTATTTTTATTTACGTTCATGCTTCCGACGGTACAGTAGTTAGGGTGTCAATTCTGAATCTGAGATACGAGCACGTGTTCCATGTAAATATACCTTTGAGTTTTTTTCTTTCATAAGTTGTATAAAGGCTCGTGTTTTACGCATTTTTTTTCTATTCTTCACTCGTTTGGCTCAGCGGGCAATATTGGATGACGTCATTTGAGAGTTTTTACGGTTTCGTTCCTAGAAACTGAACCCTATTTGTAAGCGTACTCTGTTGGTCTTGCTTTTAAAGCGCTTTATGTACGAGGTTAATTATAATAGGTCGCTGT
The DNA here is from genome assembly GCA_014332785.1 of Antheraea mylitta. Lineage (NCBI taxonomy): Eukaryota > Metazoa > Arthropoda > Insecta > Lepidoptera > Saturniidae > Antheraea > Antheraea mylitta. The sequence goes on along the minus strand of JACEII010000027.1, from coordinate 3,969,168 downwards.
TTTAAAATTTCGCAGAATACACTTCGTTATTTTTATTATAACAAAATAAATAAGTAGATAGATATTTGATATAACAATAATGATACAGGGGTAAACTGAAGCAAACAAAGAGACGTGTTGTTTTCAGGTTTTCATTTATTTTACCATATTGTAAGAAGTGGGTCACACGCCACTCAGATTGATTACTTGCTTATAAGAAGGAGCCAAATCAGCAAAGTAACTAACTGCAAAGTTATTCCAGGAGAAAGTTTCACAATGCAACATCGAATCCTTGTCATGGATTTTCTGGTAGTACCTAAGAAGAAAGTGCCCGAACGACGTAGTCCTAAAACCAAGTGGTGGCTGCTGAATGGACCATAGAGAGATGACTTCCGCGACGCTGCCTTTAATCTAGACTTCAGTGTAAGCGACAAGGAATCTGCGAATAATTATTACTCTAGGATCCAGTCAGCAGTCAGTACTCTTGGTAAACAAGTGCTTGGCACTTCTAAGGGAGGTCATGTCATTGACAAGGAAACGTGGTGGTGGAATGACAGGGTCCAGGAGGCGATCCGGGATAAGAAAACGCGCTTCAAGAAGTGGCAAATGAACAATTCTCCTGAAGACCAGGACGCATATAAAGCAGCTAAGTGTGCCGCCAAGCGAGCCATTACCAAAGCCCGTCATGATAAATTGTCACCTTTATATGACATCTTGGAGACCACAGAGGGCCAAAAATCCGTCTTTCGTTTGGCAAAGGCACGTCAGAAAGCAACGCAGGATATTACAAAATGTCTTTGTGTAAAGAACTCAGATGGCACTATTGTTTGCAACGTAAGTATGGTGAAGGAGAGGTGGCGGAGCTATTTCAACGAGTTACTCAACATAAAACGCGCAAATGTATCCCCACCAGAACTGCCCTCTAGAACCTCGGGCTTGTTGCGCGTATTTCATCTGACGAAGTACTATGTTGTCTCCGCAGTATGAAGAACCGAAAAGCCGTGGGCCCCGATGACTTACCGATTGAAGCGTGGAAATCGATAGGGCTTTATGGTGTGACTATCCTCACTGCCCTTTTTAACCGCATACTAACTAGTTGCAGTATGCCTGACTCTTGGAGATTAAGCATCATCACTCCAATCTATAAAGGTAAAGGTAGTGTACAAGATTGTCGTAGCTACCGAAGTAATAAGATCATGTGTCATACTATGATGCTCTTCGAACGCATAATCGACGCCAGGCTCCGGCAAGAGTGCGTTGTCTCGGAGTGTCAATATGGATTTCGTCCTGGTTTTGGTACCATAGACCCCATGTTTGCCCTCAGAATGCTGGGAGAGGCATACAGGGAGAGAAATAAGCCACTGCACATGGCTTTTCTCGACCTGCAAAAGGCCTTCGACTGCGTACCGCGTCCAGTAATTTGGTGGGCATTGAAGGAGAAAAACGTGACACAAATCTATATTGACGTTATCCGAGATATGTACCATAATTCGGAATCCGTAGTCAGGACTGCCGTTGGAGATACTCGCCCATTCCCAATCTCTGTTGGTGTCCACCAGGGATCAGCTCTAAGCCCTTTCCTGTTCAGCGTAGTGCTTGATGTAGTGTCGGCAAAGGTTCACGAACCATCTCCGTGGCTAGTGATGTATGCCGATGACATTACGCTGACCGACGAGAGTAAGCAGAGACTGGAGGACAAGATAACTCGGTGGAACGAGGCGCTTGAGAACGGTAGTCTAGCACTTAATGTTGCGCAGACCGAGTACATGGCATGCAGTCACACGGACACCGAACCCTTAAAAATTGGTATCGAAAGCGTCGCGGAGACCAGCAGCTTCAAATACCTAGGGTCCGTGATACACGAATCCGGTTCAATCGACTACGACATCTAATATCAAATAGGTGCCACCTGGGCGAAATGGCGAGAACTCACCGGAATTCTATGTGATCAGAGAATGCCGGTAAAATTAAAAGGCTTGGTGTACAAGTGCATCATCCAACCGATCTTGTTGTACGGCAGCGAAACGTGGCCGGTCCTAGGCCGACATGTCCAGCAGCTACATGTCACCGATATGAAAATGCTGCGATGGATGTGTGGCGTAACGCGATTAGATCGCATTCGCAACGAACACATCCGTGGTAGCCTTGGAGTCCGTGACATTGCCGATAAACTGCAGGAGAGTCGTCTACGCTGGTACGGCCACATAAGTCGCAGGCCTCCAGACTACGTTGGAAATAGATGTCTCAACATCACCGTACAAGGCCCAAGATCTCGTGGTAGGCCCTAAAAACTCTGGCTGGACGTGGTTAAGGCGGACATTAAGGAGAACAACCTCACACAAGAGGATGCCAAGACCGGGCAAGGTGGAGAAAGCTAAGCAGGAAAGCGGACCCTGGCACCAAGCCGGGAAATCGCTAGGAAGAAGAAGAACGAGAACAATAATACATATAAGCGTGAAATTTGGTGTGATTATAATGTAAATTCTAAAGAAAAATAACAAATAATAAGAACCGGCCAAACCGTGATTTAGACTTGCATAAAGGATCACAAATACACAAAGTTCACACAATCACACAATCACAAAGTTAGATGTTCTTTTGTCGCGTAGAGCAATTTTTGGTAGTGGAAAACCTATAGGTGGCCGCTACCGATGATCTCGACATGCTCGTGCCGTATAGCACTTGTGTCAGACTAGTGAGACGTAATATAGCGACTGTGTACATGCAATAATCTGTATCGAGTTTGTGCAGTTTGTTTAACTAATAAACTGTATAAAATGTATTTCATTATTGCTCCGAGTGCCACTAGATGTGAAAACTAGAATAATGTTAATAACTTAAATTTACAAATTATGAAATTTAAATAATTCAGACTATAATCGTTTTAAAAATTCAAAAACTACACAGTTATTTCATTGTTTTGAGTTTTCACTTCTGTCTGTCTTCTGTTCCTAAAGTTCGCACGTTCCCTTTCAAATGAAAGTGAAATCAACCGATAGTCATTGACACTGCTTTAACAGAGACGCATAGAGGATTGTGTATAATTTTTGTATTTTTCTATATAATTAAGTCAAATATTAAATACATATTATTTTAATTGATTTAGAACGAGAATCGAGTGCAGAGCGTCATTTAGAAATATTGCTACTGTGTTACCAGTCACCTGGTATAGTGTCACGGAACCATGTGTACTTGAGCTCGACTCACGTTTGACAGATTTTTATGCCGACCATGAGTATTATTGCTGTGAATGTGGGATTATTATTATTAAGTCATGAAAAATGAAAGTGAACGCGTATTTGGGTCTTTATTAAGCACTACCTTCTGCTCGTAGTTTCGCTTGTGTAAATGTAAATTACATGTATCCCTCGAGAATATTATGCCCTTTTTTGTACTCCATACAAAGTATTTGCCAGATTTCATAATAATCGGTTCATTAGTTAAGACATGTTTTAAAAATAAATATACTTTCGCATTCATAATCTGAAATCCTTTTCAGTAAGAACTAACTAAGATAAAAAACCAATTGTAATGTAGTAAAAAGTGTAAAAAATAAAAAATGTAGTAAAAAGAAATCCATTTTTTTTTATTAGATTGGAGGCTTTAATTACCATAGTTGAATAATCCGATTCAGGTCAAATATGTGCCATTCTGACCGATATCTTTTGTCATTTTGAAAGCAACATTATCTAGCCTCTCTTATGGAAGCATTCATCTCTATGGGCAAAAAATGAAAAAATCGATTTTCACAAGCGACACTTCAAACGATTTTTTTATCCTAATTTTTTTTGATATTGCCTGGGATTTCACTGGCGTTAATTTAAATTTATTCTATCCGTCGGGAACAGTAGTTTTTTTTTAAATAAAAGTTACCTTATGTCTTTCTCTGTACCAAAAAACATGTATGTAAAATCCCATGATGATTAATTAAATAGTTATGACGTGGAAGGGTAACAAATAAACAGACTCATATTCGTATTTATAATATCAGAATTACGAAAGTCTATGAAACAATCTTGTAATCTTTCCCGGGTTAATTTCATTTCTTGACCTTCAGAGTCAGTGACCGCAGTTCGTGAATTAATAACGTCACGCGATATTGTCATTTGGGAGCTATTGCCAATAGTGTATTTATATAACTCTTAAAATAAAAGAAACTTGAATTTGAACTTGAAAATTGATCATAGTTCTTATGTCGTCTATTTTGAATCAGGGGAGGTATTTGATGTAATAAATTTATATAAAAAAAGAGTGTGTGTGTACTTATGTAAACGTGTTAGAAGTTATACTTCTTTGGCTTAACGAGATAAAAATGTTTTCAAAAAAATTATCTTTTGCCTTATTCTACGTTTGTAGAAAAAACGACACTAACAATAGAAAAAAGGTATTTCATATTGAAAGTTTTAATACAAAGAAACAAAATGTTGACTATAGCTAACTTGAGGGTGTCGGTTTTTCGGGACTGTGCGCGCGCATCGTAATAACATCAAGGTGTCGGTTTTCCGTGAAGGTGTGCGCGCGCGTCGTAAAAATTTACTGTCATAATTTATCCCTAACGCGCCAAAAGAAGTGTAACTTCAAAAACCTTCAGATTTTAGGCTACTTATAATGTTCATTTATTGTAGCTAAATTTTACATATATAATAGGTAGTGTGAGCGAATACATTTACACGAAGATAGCTTTACTGTTTCTTAGGTACTACGCGCTTTAATCCAAACGAATGGTGGGTTATCTTTTTTGAAGTTATATTTATTTTGGTGCGTTAGGGAAAAATGATGAGAGTAAATTTATAAATGCGCGCGCACACCACTACGAAAAACCGACACCCTGAAGTTGGCTATAGTCCACATCTTGTTTCTTTGTATATGTTGTTTTTATTTTTTTGTATTAAATATCCTTTTTCTGTCAGTGTCGTTTTTTCTACACACGTAGAATAAGGCGAAAGATAAAATTTTTGAAAAGATTTTTTTCTTTAAGCCAAAGAACTATAACTTGTAACGCGTGTATACACACACACTTTTTTTTCTCATTGTTATATTTTACTAACTTAACTCTTACAACGGTTCAATTATATTTCAAGTTATTTCTGTTTTTAAATTTTATCATGTCTATTTAAACCTATGGAAATGTGTGTAAACTCGATAATAAACTGAAAGTACTCTATTTTTTAGTAAAAGGTTATTCAAAAACTAAACGACAGGCGCTTCTATTTTATCTACATATAGATTAATGTACATAGCTATATTCAAAGCGAATTTTTCGAAAAAAAGAATGAAACAATTTATAGTTATAGTTTTATAGTCGAAAATACACTAATTTACGAAATAATTAACATAGAATAAACTTAAATTGAATAAGATTGTAAAAACGGATTACAAACAAATTTACAGATTGTAACCGTCTGTATAGTAACCAACACTGATATAGTAAATATAGCAAAATAAAATATTACCGAACAACTAGAATCCCTAATACCATATTTCAGAAGACAGCAATATGATATTAGATCTTTTAATAAAATGTCTTGTTCAGTAGATAAAGTATTATTTTACGAAAACATTTTTCAATGTTTTATTGTGTTGTTTACGTCTAAACGGGTAAATGAAGTTTGGTAAAAACATTTGAAGTTATTAAAATCTTTAGAAACTATGAAATAAGTGCTATATGTAGGTGGAGTTTATGAGCGTTGTGATCTGATGGTGAAAGCAGAGAAGTTATAAAATGCATGAAGAAGTTTTTAGTCCGGTGAAGCTGTAAAGACCTTTCCAGGTCAACAGCGTTTTCAGTTCGAAAAAAAATGCATGAAAATCAATTTGTTAGCTCTGTTTATTTAAATACGACCATTAAATATTGAAACGTTTGTACTATTTTGACATAACCTTGTGAATATAATAAACTAGCCTCTGCTCGCAATTTCGTTCGCGTGGAATAGCTACTTTGCGCCAACGCAGCGGAAGCCTACACGAAAAAAAAAACAGATTTTGAAACATTCTTCATTGATTCTCTTATTGGTATTAGCGTGATCATAGCCTATAACCTTCTTCAATATATGAGCTATGTAACACCGAAAGAATTTTTCAAATCGGAGCAGTAGTTTCTGAGATTACCCCCTACAACTTTACAAACTCACAAAGTTTACCTCTTTATAATATTAGTATAGATGACTGGCAATAGATAACTTAATGGTCATAGAATTAATGGAATATATGATAGGGGTGTGATAGGGGGTGTTGTAAAGCTGTAATTCCTGCGCTATTGAGTTTTGGTTTGAAGGGCGTTGGTTAGCTGTGCGTAGTGGTTTATTTGTCATTTAAGCTACCCGATTAGGCCTCCCACGGCAGCGGCTCAAGCCTAGGTTCGATCCCTCGGTAGGGAGCCCTTGAGTGCGTTGCTTGCGCGATACGGTGACTCACAAATATACATCACTGCTACAATACTACACGCTTACACATGAAAGTGGAAGGGTTTACTTTTTCCCTCATCGAACTGAAAAACTCTTAATTTTCCGATAATAAATAAATGGAAGAGTTGTTGAGGCGTGTATGCTTGGTACACATATACGTTTCAACAACTCATACATATATGAATAGTTAGCTAGGTTAGCTAAGATAGGTCGCGATTTTGCATGCAACAGGCAACAGCCAAGCCGAGGTGTGCCGTGCACCCTTGAGCTGGTTGCCAAAATAAAATCGGCTGAGTGCCTTAAGCTCGCCTTAGTAGTCCGGTGAAGCTGTTAAGACCTTGTTGGGTCAATAGCGTAGACATTACGAAAAAAAAAGAAAAAAAAGTCATTTGAGCTCAGTTCTTAGTAGGAGCGCCCTATTAAGGAATAACGTCAGCTAGAATTCCAATCATTCTCTGGTTTATCATAAACAGCTAAATGCCGCGGTGATTAATTTATCAGATGGACAGTAGATCTGTTTGATTTTTTATAACATAAAAAAAGAAAATTCTAAAAACAAATATGTCTGTCTGATAAAATTGTTTATTTAAAGCTCATTTGATATAGGACATTATTTCTATAATGAATAGGCTTTATTATGCCTTGTTAATAGTGAACGTGAAATACTCATTTTTCTACACACTACGAATATTTTCATTTCGAAATATCCTAAATAGATTCTCATTCACTAGTATGTTTAAATACGAAATTTAAATGAACCTATCATACTTAATTAATTTTTGATATTAAACGTCTATAGGCGGAGGGTAAACCTGATTGTTGACGTGGCGACGGAATACACGAAAATTGCACTATTAACGAAATACTCAAAAACCTTTGCAACCCTATCTTGTAGGACACTTATCCTTCTAGTGTTACGTGGAACGCGCCGAAGACCTAGCTAGCGTCCTTTGATTAATGTCGCAAAACACACCGCACGTCCGCCTAGTTGAATTTTTGTATTTTATAAAAATGGATAATTATGTAATAAAATAAATAGTCATTATTTTATGAAAGTTATTTGTAATTTTTTTAGCTTTATCTTTTCATTATGCCATAACTGATTCCTGTTGTAACCCGTTCTTATATACAAATAACTTTGATGTTTCACATCTGCCAGGCGTCCCGTCACGGCTCAATTTTTTTAATCGCAAATGAATTATTAATAGACCACTTTAATTACCGTAATGTTATAATTCAAAAGTGAATCGTGTATAAATTATTAGGGTAAAATATAATAGAACATTGGTTCTTGGCTGTTTATTTGACGATAGATAACAGTCATTTCATCGGATCAATGAGTTGGAAAACGAAATTTATCTCACGTCATTATCGTATCATAATGAAAATATGAAATATAAATTCGCTTAGATAAATAATATTGTTTCTTGTTTAAATTTAATATCGTTCTTATTAATCGAAATAAGTTATATATTGAAATAATTATTCAGCCACCATTGTACATAATAACTCTATTCCACTTAGAGCAGTTATAGTCAAAAGTAATATAAGCCTAGTATTAAGCAATTACGTAGTCTATTCAACTACATCAACTTCTATGTCAAATCTCATTAGAATCCGTCGAGCTATTTAGACGTGATTAATGGACAAACATTCATTATGTCAAATATACATACTACATAAGTCTCTCGTCACAATTACATTGGTTTCAAAACTTTGGAATGATAATAATTATCAAAATATTTTTAATATACCACGTTTGAAAGGAAACAAAATGAAAGAAATATTTTTTTTTCGATCTCAAACATTTAGAACCCTGTACACATACTAAAACTTATAAAGATCGTTTGGAAATGTAGCGACTCTGAATCTTTAATCGCTGTGTTACTTAACAGTTTAAGCAATCATTTTATTCTATTGCAAATCATATGAATTGATGTGATTTTTTAAAAGTCAAAATTTCTTTAGCAGCGTTAAACAATTTTATAGTTAAAATTTATTTGGGCATGGGAAAATATTATGGGTTTGCGTCATTGATTTTTTTTCATATGGCAAACGAACAGTTGAGTAACTTGATGGTAAGTGATACCCGCCGTCCACAGATACTAGCAAGACCAGAGGAGTTGCAAGTGCGTTGCCAACCTGTGTTTGGCGGTAGGGGATGGGGATGGAGGAGAGGGAGACGCAAGTGGGGAAGGGGAGGGTAGGTGATTTCCTAGAGTTCTCTCACCAATCGAACGAAACGCAGCACTGCAGGCATTGTTACTTTACATCAGTTTTCTGTGAGAGGATGGTATTCAGCTTGCCCCTGCCACCAGTGACATGAAATCTACATGACCACGATATGTTAGTGAAGCGTCACCGATTATATCGACATGATCGTGACGTATTCCACGTGCGTCAGACTAGTGACTCGTGATATAGTGGCCTGTGCACATGTAATATTGAACATGTGCAGTCCATCGTATTTTTAGTTGATGAATAAATCATATAAAATTGTATGTAATTAATTCTCCTACTACAAATCGGATTAATATTAACAATTTCCATTTACAAAATATGAAATTGTAATAATTCAGACTGCGATTGATTTTAAAATACACAAACGTACAAAGTTATTTTATGATTTTGAGTTTTCATTTCTGTTAGCAATCCATAAGCTCAACTGCCTCAAATTTTTTTTTTGCTAATAGCCATGTTAGCCAATGTCAAGATGGATATGTGGCATACCTCGGCTCGATAAAACCCGTAACGAATATGTGTGAGGTAGCTTAGGAGTGCGTGACATTGCCGTTAAGATACAGGAAAGTAGGTTGCGATGGTATGGACACGTGAAAAGAAAGCCACCAGACTACGTAGGGAATTTAACACTACAACTATCCCTTCCAGGTCAAACAGCTAGAGGCAGACCCAAAACAAATTGGAAGGGTGTAGTTTTAAAGGACATGAAGGAGTGCAAAGTTTCTGATAACGATGACATGGATAGAATGAAGTGGAGAAAAAATGTACGGAAGGCTGACCCCACCACTTTGTGGGACAAATAGGCAGAGCCATGCTTCTCACTTTATACAGTTATATATTACTTGAAACCCACCACGGCTTTGCATGAGTGTCTTAACAAAGAAAAGGAGACCCCCTATCGTTAGAAACTGAATGATAACGGGGCAAATAAACGGTAATGTATTAGTTATTTAGCTTAGTTGTGTTAACGTGTAAAATATATTATTGAGTTCATGAGGCATACATGTAGGTACGATTAGCTTAGGTAGATTAGCATTGTCGCGTTTAAAGCAACAGCCAAAGCCGAGGTTCAGCCATTCAGACACCCTTGAGCTTGTTGCCAAACCAAGTACCATAAACGATCGCTCCATTATCTGGTGCGGCTGTAAAAGCCCATCAGGCCAATAGCATATAGCTATTTAGAAAAAAAGTATCACTTATGTCAATACATCAAAAAAAATCTCTCTGACTCACTCACTTAGTTTTTTATATGGAGATTTTATTATCCCTCATTTTCCACTCTTCCGAATTATTTCTTAAACATTTTATTTCATATAAATCTTGTCTTACTAAACACAACAAAAAAAAAGAATAAGTGTACTGCGAAAGTGAATATGCGTTCGGCGACGCGTCCAACGTACAAGAACGCCGCTCGTGCGCCTCTCAGGACTTTTATGTATAAATGCATCTGTTTGAAACGAACGCCACATGTCCCGTCACGCTTGAAACTCGATTTGAGGGTCCACTCTGGCCATACACTTAGAGAAATATGTGCAGGCGTTCCGAAGTGATGCGGCTACATACATTCGTCAATTGATTTTTGTTTATATATAGATAGATATGCCTCCCACGTGTCTGGTATTTTCATAGTTTTTTTATGTTATAGGAGGCAACGAACAGGCGGGTCACCTGAAGTTAAGTGATCACCGTCGTCCATAGACACTAGCAATACCATGGGAGTTGCAAGGGCGTTGCCAGCCTGTGTTTGAGAGGAGAATGGAGGAAAAGGGAGGTGTGTCTCCGACGCTCTCACTGAGCGAACGAAACGCAACAATGCAAGCACTGTTATTTCACATCAGTTTTCTGTGAGAGGGTGGTACTACTCCGGGAGAGTCGACCTATTCATGCTGAAACCAATAATAGCTTCAGCGTGCTCTACCACCTATAAATAGCTATTACATTTTTAAAATTGTATCTCTCTCTCCTTTCTCTCTTCAATAAATAGCTTCACAAACGTTTAGATCAAAATAATCTAAATATTAATGAAGATCCATTCCCTGTATATATTGTACAAAACTTTTCAGCTCACCTTTAGTTTGTAGCACATTATGCTAATTGAATTCTTAGTTTACGAGAGGGTCGCGGAGGTAAACTGTGAGGTCACCGACGCCCCTTACTGGCCAGTTAATTATGACACCTACAAACGGTTTACAAAGACCCCATTCTGTTTTACAATACCTTGCTGTTTTTAATTAAAATGCACCCCGTAACGGGCAGATAACATTCAACACCTTTGTTCAGTGTTTACGTGGATATTGGGTGTTTTAGCTCTTGGCAAATCAATTTCTGAACAAAGGATTGAACCTTTACGTGTTTCCTATTATAAATTTTTATTACAATGTTTTTTTCATCATTATATTATACATACACTAATATGTTTATACAGTGCTTCAAATACACACACGTTTACATTTTTGTGACATATAAATAAATAAATTAGCCTTTATTGCCGTAAAACTACATTAAAATATGAACACAATGTATTTTAGTTATTGGCATCCGGTTTTTTCTGTTACATTTTGTCCTGGGACAAAGGACTCCTCTAAAGATTTCCACATCTCCCTATTTTTCGTTGTTTGCATCCATGCTGGACCAGCCACTTCTTTTATATCATCTTCTCATCTTTTATTCTGTTTACCTGGGCTTCTTGTATTGTGACGTATATGTAAATGTAATTATAAATTAAATAAACAAAACGATATGTTTATTTTTTTACCTCAAACAGAGTGATGGTTATTGGATTTCAATAATACTAATTTATGTCCGCGGCTTGTATGTCTTGGGAACAGTATATTTATTTCAGATGAAATAAACCCTATGTCCTGACAATGAATACACAAAATTTCATGGTGATTAGTTGAGTAAAAGTGTAACAAACAAACTCTTATCCGCATTTATAACATTAGTTAGGATTATATGATACTCATATAGATTTCAGATATTAAAGAGATATCCCATTATCTCGGAAAAGAAGTTTCCCGAAGGACGCTATGCGTATAATCAATACGATAGCCCACGATGTATTTGCAATTTCAAACGGCGAAAAATTCACACACAATTCAATCTATATTTTTCCTATATGCAATGATGTTACAAGAATGTTTTGGATTTCCTCACTATGTTTACCTTCATCGTCAGACGATAGTGTTACCAATTTAAATGGATGTATACGTATACTGAAAAAAATATTGATAGACGCGCGGAATAGCATCTGTGAACGCCGAATCAATACTCCGTCGGTCAAGATACTCGATTATCACGTGACCTTAAAACACGTTTTAATAATTACAAAACAGAAATTATATTTGAATCATCAGAAATGAAAACTTCTTTAGGTGCGTGTATTTTTGGTAGGAGATACATTTATAGTTTCTCGTCAGAAGATGCTAGTTAGCAAGAACGTATTTTATCGTTGTTATTTAGCGTTTATCTAGCGCTTACGCGGGGTGGTAGGGTTTTACAGTCCGACTGGGTCGCAACCACCATGTATATGGCGAAAAAGCCGGTAATAGTGACTCGCTTCTGCGCGTCGCGTTTCGGGATCAGCCTGTGCATATCCAGCTTTTTGGCCGGCATGATAGTGGCGACCGACGATGGATAGTGTGTCACTCGTTGATCGCTATTGTTTTTGGATTGTACTGTGCTTACCATCAGACATAGTGCAGTCATTTTGCTATGCTACAATAAAAAAAAAATAAAGCTTGCGCGGTTTTCGTCAGATAAGCAAAGCGTATTATACTATATGGGCCCGTATATATATATATATATATATATATATTTAATATTGATAATTTGAGATTGTGCAGCCTATCATATGTCGGATTAAATACTATACTGTATAATGTATATATATGATTATTGTTTGGATTGCCAACAGATGTGAAAAACAGACTAATGTTAATAATTCTAATATACAAATTATAAAATTTGAATAGTTCAAACTATAATTTATTTTAAAATTCAAAATATAACAAACACTGTTATTCCATTGTTTTAAATTTTAACTTCTGTTCTTATACTTTTTTATTTACCTTATACTTTACTTTTACTTTTTTTTATATAATACTTGCACAATAAACAGAAAAGTATGTATGAAGCAATAGTTATAGGCTGAGTGCCTTAAGCACTCGCCTTAGTAGTCTTGTGAAGCTGCTAAGACCTTGCTAGGTCAATAGCGTAGTCAGATCGAAAAAAAAAAACAGTTGTAGGTAAATGTCACTGTTGTACATTTTGGGGTCTGTATTAAATTTTTATTAAATAGGTATTTGCATGTCCGAATTAATGTCTTTTTATATTTTTTGACATGAAAATTTGAAGTATTTCCACTCTCAAAGACGAGTTATCCCGCTCGGAATTTCATATTTTGCTTACCCAACCGCCTCTGTACACTTGAATACCGAATTTTTAATTAAATTCCGTCACTCAATGTTTTCGTTAGGAGCAATGTGATTGGGTACATTCCATTTCGACCGATACCTACGAAGTTGTAAATGTTCGAACGATTATTAGATTTGAGATGGTTTATTTAATATACAAGTAATCTGAAAATGGATTTCATCTAATGATTAAATATTTAAATAATTTTGAAAATAATTTATGTCCAGAAAAGCTTCATCATCAGTCTGTAAGAGCCCACTACAGGACCACAGACCTCTTCCTGAAGGAAGGTATGGGCGTAATCACTACGCCAGCCCAACAGGTGACATATTGGCGTTTTCAAACTCTGAGAAATCCACAGTTCTATATTTTTCCCACATACTGTAAGTACTACAAGAACATTTCTCGGGTTTTCAGGTTTCCTCTTGATGTTTTCCTTCACCGTCAGTCGATAGTGTTACTAATTGGGATTAGTAAATGTACGCGAATTCTGAAAAATTGCTTGGTACATGCCGAGGTTGGAATCTGCGGACATTGAAATATTATTATTCCACCGGTCACCACTAGGCCACCACGACCAGAAAAGCTTGGAGTCTATAAAAGAAGATTTCATGATGGCTTAGTTCATAGTGTGTTGGACACAGCGTCGATGGGCATAGGTTTGTATTCTTGCAACTGAGTCGGTGTTTCTGATGGAGGAAAAAATCGTGATGAAACTTTAATATGGTGATAGATGTTTGTAAGTCCGCCTGGCTAGCTAACATCCTGAATTTGAAAATCTGTCTCCAAGCAATTTTAAGTGTGTTCCGGCAGCTACAATTGAGAACCAGTCCTATCTAGGTTTGGCGTATTTACCATTCTAGACTACGTCGTAATTTAACAGCAGATATCATCGTGGTCAACACTATAAAGCATTAAAAAATTAACAAATCTCACATCAAGAGACATGCCGGATATCTAAAAATTATATCGGTTTGTGTAGAGAGCAGGTAACTTTTTTCAAGTATATGCATATATATATTTATTTCTTTGGCACGCCTTGTCGCCTAAATTGATTATAGTATATAAGACTCATATTATTTCTGGGAGTGATATATCTTTACATACGTAATTCTTCTGTATGTGACTGAACTCCGTCTAATCGGCTAAATTGCTTATGATGACAAGTTTTGTGTGTGATTGACTGGGACCATGGATGCTTTAGAAACATAAATGAAATCGGTATGTGATGTTACGATCTGATCGAAAATGTTCTTGTGTTTTTAAGAGAAAACGTCTGCCAGATTCGCTAGTGGTACTGTAAATATGCTGTTTTCAGATAAAAAGCAGAAGATAGCAAATAGTAACTTATATGGTTAACAATATTAAATTACACAACTCGTTCATAAGCATAACTTACAATATTTTTGTACCCGGCATTTTTGTCTTTATCAATTCTTCCTATAATGCAAGTGTGGTTAATTGTGAATAATGTAGGGTAGTCCGGTGAAGCTGTTAAAATCTTGTTAGCGTAATCAGTTCGAAAAAAAAGCAATGTAGATATTCTCAAGTAGCTTGATTACATTTTATTTCTCTTTCATTCTGAACGGGTTTGTGGTTACAAAACTATCAGGGAGGCCTGGTTGTTAGAAGGCATACACTACAATACACACAATACATCGTTACCTTCTATTCATGCTTATCTTTATGTCTATCGTCCTGCTTTTATTCGACAAAGTTGAAACGTAAATACCGTTATAGACGCCAATGCAACGCAAATCTTTATCTACCTTTAGGCAGTACTCTAATCGCCTTTCTATTCCATCTCCGATACATTTAACAATAACATCGTAGACATCGTCTAATCTGTAAGATTCGGTGCACCAAGGTGATCGTATTTTTTTTATTAGACAGGCAAATATATTAAATGGAATATATCCGGAACAAAGCCTCAAAACTGTAATTATTTTAGCCCTAGAGTTACTTTCATCGCTTAAGCGTCAAGCACAATCCATTTTTTGCCAATCTGATTATATGAAAGACGAAAAAAAAAAGTTTTTACGATAGAATAAATTGAAAAGGTATGTTTTCTTACCTAAATTGATCACGTGAGTTGAGGGTTTCTTGTTTTATAGACAGTATAACCGGGCCCAAGTCTTCGTCGTTTGTGAAATAATTCCAATGTTCAGATCCGTAGAAATATTTTTCGTATGTTTCTTGTTCGACCGAGGTGAGTTCAAAACAGTTGTGTCTTTCCCATTGCTCCTCGATAGCTGTTTTCTTCTTTGGCGTGCTGCCTCCGTTTTCACTGCTCTCTTCAGCAGCTTCGTCCAAGGAGCCTGACCTTCTGTTGCGATCTGTTGGACAAAGTTTTATTTTTTTACTTTATATGCGATTATATATTAACAAATTCTTATTGGAGATTCAAGAACTGCTACAAATCTGATGTATATTCTTAACAACTTTAATTTTTAATCACCACGAATTAATGTCGACTGATGTCAATACCTCACTATACGATCTAATTTACCCTAATTCCTTTAAGCAGATTTTTATGCAGATATATTTTAAAATAGTCTTTCCGAAGAGTAATATATTAAGTTACTAATCCTACATACGCAATATAATCTTTACTAATATTATAAAAAGGTAAAGTTTGTGACGTTGTGACGTAGAGGGTAATCTCAGGAACTACTGGTCCGATTTGAAAAATTCCTTCAATGTTATATAGCATATTTATTGAGGATGGTTATAGGCTATATATCACCACGCAAAGATCAATAGGAGAGGAGCACCAATGAAGAATGTTTCAAAATCGTTTTTTTCTTCAGAGAGCTTCCGCTACGTGTTAGCGTTAGCCTAAAGCAACTATTCCACGCGAACGAAGTCGCTGGCAGAAGCTAGTAAATAATATAGAAGTAACTTTCTATAAAGTTTTAATTATCGAGTGGTGTAACATAATATTACATACAACTTCTGCTCAAAGCAATTTCGTCCGCTACTTTAAATTATATAACACTCTACAATGTACAAAGTCTACTGTTTATTGTACAATTTTTTGAATAATTTACATATGATAGAGGTAATATCACAGTTGGAATACATGTTTCTAAATAAAAAAATATAACAAACGTGCAAAGGCTTGCGGGAGTAAGAAAATATATTGTGCACGAGATACGTAATTTTTCTGAACAAGATTTTTATATGGACTCGAGTTTTCTTGGAGGCACGAGACAATCCCATTTTTAATTCACTATGACGGTGTTGTTATGATAATATAATTCGCTGTGACGTCCGCTGAGACGGGTATCATTTTACAACCTACATTTTTATTCTCCAAAGGGTATAACTTATGAACGGAGACTAATGGATGGAGATTTTAGTTATGAATACACAATAGAACCCCATGCAACCTTGTCAGTCTATAGCACAGCTGACTGACTAATCTTTTTACACGAACGTCTGTTGACTTCTGCTAATTCTAATCTCTTTCATATAATAAATATGGATAAAGTAGGTTTCTTTTTATGAATTAAAATCAGTTAAACATCAAAATGCCTGTGACCTTGTAAGTTTGTATAATCACATTGGAATCTTTATTGTTGATTTTTGTTATTCTTTCCATGGATTATTTGCTTAACAATGTATTTCATGTACAGACGACAGAAACAAGCATCCCACCACTTGCTCGATTTTTGTTTGGCAAGAAAATACCACCATTACTGAATGCATAGTGCTTATAGAACTCATAAAACTTTAATAACTTCATGTCCAACGATGTTGTCGTGGTAAACTTATTTTTAGATATGAAAATAAGAAGTTAATAACAAATTAAAAAATTGATCGAAATCTCTCCAATAGTATTTCAGCAATGCGTGCACAACGACGGCCCTCTATAATGTTATATATAAGTATTAAATTAAAAATGAGCCGTCACGGGATGCCTGGCAGATGTGAGTCATCGACATTGTTCGAATCGAACGAATCTCAAATTAGACTAGGTGTGGCAAGAGAGATTGCGCACAGTCGCTTGCACATGGCATCGCGGCGCCACGTCTCACAACTCGCCATGCCAACGATGACATTTACCCGCGCGTATAAATGTTTCATATCAAAAGTTAATCGACGAAATTCGACAAAACATGATATTTTCCGAAATCTAACAATAATTTAAAACAATGATTATTAATATGACAGTAATTTTATTCATTGTAGTGTTTGATATAGAAGCCAGATCGTCGTGAAATACAATCTAACGCAAACTGTTTGTATAAGGGTAATGGATACGGCGCTTTATTTATTACCCTTGAATGTCTATCGTAGATAAAACAGGCTGGGGTTGTGCTATTTTATCTTTACTGACCTAGGGGTCGAGAGAGATTTCTAAGAAAGGCTAGTATTAAGTATAATTTGATATTTTAGCAAATTATTATACGCTGAAATTTTTGTTGTCTACAGACATTTAATAGAAATAACTTAGTTTATTGTTGTTTATGGATTGTCTTTTAAAAAAATATACAGATCCTCTTTAATAATCTCTAAGTAACATAAAAAATACGAATTTATGCGTAACGAACAAAAATATTTTTCTCTAGATGTCTAATTTATACAACATAAAAAAACTTCTCTTGTCATAACAATGATAAATATTTCTTATTTTTCTATCGACTAGCCTCTGCCCGCGACTTCGTTCGCTTGGAATAGATATTTTGAGCTAACGCTAACACGCAGCGGAAGCTCTCAAGGTGAAAAAATCAGATTTTTAAACATTCTTCATTGGTGCTCCGCTCCTATTAGTTTTAGCGTAATGATATATAACCTGTAACCATCCTCGATCTATATAACATTGAAAGAATATTTCAAATCGGAGCAGTAGTTCCTCAGATTACCCCTTCAACGTCACAACGTCACAAAATCATAACGTCAAAAACTCACAAACTTTACCTCTTTGTAATATTAGTATAGATAAATGGATTTTTTCATATCGGCCTGTAAGAGACTCAATGCAGGGCTATAGGATTCTTCCTGTAGGAAGGTTTTGGCATAATCACCACGGCGGTCCACGACGTATTGGTAATTTCAAGCTCCAATAAATCCACCGTTCTATATTTTTCAACACACAATGGTACAACATGAACATTTTTTAGGATCCAGTACATTGTAAATCAGTGTCCCATAAAATTATTCAGTTCATCGTCACTAGGAACAAAGTGATGACACTTTGAACACGTGTGGTAATTATACATATGCAGACTTTATTTCAACTGCTATAATAAAACCGAGTTTAGTGACGATATATAACCTTTTATATTAACGTATTGTCTGTTCTAATCTATATTTATGTGTATATAATAAAAGTTCTTGTGGTTGAAGCACGTCAAAATTACTGAACTTGTCGGCTTACGACTATGACAATTCGATACGAAATTTTGTGTAGATGGATCTAGGCTAATTATTTTTTGTATTCCATTGACCATTTGAAATTCTTAATGTTCAAGGAAACGGGCGAGTATCTGCTATTTTTTTTATGTATCGTTTCTAACAACTCCAAAATTGTAGCTGAATTCGATCATCTCTTCAAATTGATATACTGCGTAAAATTTTTAAGGGTCTATTAATCACTTGTGAATAAAATTACAAATAATTTCATTTCATTTCAACCGTTATTTTTGAAATAAAGTCATTTATCGTCACTAAATAATTTACCTAACACCATGACAAATTCTCATACACAAAACACGTCAGGTTATAAATAAATCTAAGCCGTTAATCACACGTCTTAAGTTCGTTCTCTTATTAAATTTATAATCGTACGTTTCATACTTTCATGTAATCCTCAGTCGTTCTTAATTTATTTATATTCATAATAAATTTAATCAAACTGTCATTTGATGAGCTAAGTACTAACCGTATGTATTCCGTTTACAATTTACTTTTGGTATATCGTGTGTAACCTTCTGCGTTATTTCCAAATAATAACACGTAGGAGGTGGTCAATTCATTATTGTTTTGAAAGGTATGAATGCACTCTTTAGAAAGTTTTAGGATTAGGGTAACAAAATTGATTCTAATGAAAGCCGAGGGTATTTTCGAGTGTCTATCAACTTTAAATAGGAAAACTGTCTAGAACGTAAGTTGATATATTTCAGATATGTCATAAAATGTTAAGTTACTCTTTTAGAGATATCATCGTCATCTATCGTCGAATGTTGGCTTATATAGTGTCAAAATAATAGGTATGCAATATTTCATACCTTATTGCTATTTTTCATTTCAGATAAAAACCATTAGTATTGTGACAATTATGTGTTACAAGAACTATCGGGGCAGCCACTATTGACATGTGATACCGCGCTATTGACTATATTGGACGTGTTACTAATGACCTCAAACGCTATTGGTTGAAGTTATCGGCTGTTCATTGTTTACCCCCGATGTAAGACGCCATTGGTTGGAGGCCGCTGGTCATTATTTACCTCGATGTGAGACCCCGTTGGTTGGAGGTATCAGCTTTTTATGTATCTTGATGCCTTAAAAGGTGGCCCATGATTAGAAGCTGAACATAATCGCTCAGATATTTGGGCTAGTCACACCTGCAGAAAGTTCGTCGTAACTATAGTCAGTGTTGTGTTTCGATATCGGCTAACGTTTTATTCAATTGTCCATGCAAGATTGATCGATCAAATCATAGTCAAAGCATCACTATGGATGACGTCATACCGTTACATGGACGCTATTTTATTGCCACCCTTGACATAATTGTTTTTGTAAAGATGTGATTCTAATTCTATCACAGCCAGGAATGAAATTTGAAATTAATTTCATTCTTTACAGTTTCTCGTATGGTAATATAGTCCGACTTTATACTTCTGTATAATACATGTGGAACTATAAAAGAGCTCAATAGGGAAATCCATCCGGCATTATTAATAACTATATAAAATTAGCATTCTGTAGGTGGTAGAGCCTCGCTGAAGCTATTTTTGGTTTCAGCATAAATGGGTCGGCTCCTCCGGGGAAGCACCACCCCTCTCACAGAAAACCGACGTGAAATAACAGTGCTTGCATTGTTGTGTTTCGTTCGGTCAGTGAGAGAGCCGCAGGCCCACCTCCCTTCCTCATTCCTTCTTTCCCTTTCTTTCCCCTCCCCCTTCTCCCATATACAGGCTGGCAACGCACTTGCGACGTCCCTGATGTCGCTAGTGTCTATGGACGGTGGTGATCACTAAACATCACGTGACCCGACCCACCAGTTCGTTTGCCTCCTGAGATATAAAAAAAAGCATATGGCTAGATAATTTAGAAAATTACTTAGTGTAACAATCCTCTTGTTTACATTTGATAACTGTGAAACAGCAGTATTAAAAATGTGTATTTTACTCCAGAAAACTCTGGAGTTTTAATTTCTATGACTACTAAATAATCAATAAGATTCACTCCCAAAACAATTGTAAACATATTTCTCTTAAGTTAGATTTTAGTTCAAAGCTTAATACTAGACTGTGTTTTATGGAATACATTAGTAGTCCTAAGTGATATGAATTTGTCAAAGGCCTTCCCTTTTATTGCTTTTATTTTACTTTAGCGTAATTTGTAGACAATTCGATTTTTAATCTTTTGTGAGAAGCTATATTATTTATATGATGATCTTAATATCTAGTATTTACGTATGTATTCTAGCTTCTGACATAGAATTACTTTATTCAACTTATTTACATACATTAAGTAATAGAATGAAAAGAAAATTAAAAAGTAATTTAGTAATTTTTTATCTTTATTTTTGGCAACCAATCTTTCAGATTGTTACTGCCATTGTCGTGTAGTTAATAATATCGTTAATAATATGTCGTGTGATTATTTCAATATTCTAACAAGATAGTGGCTCTCTTTTTAGAACCTTCCAGGGAATTCTTGTGGCATCTCAGAATTTCATGTTTCATGGTGTTATTTTCTATTCACTTATGAACAATAAACTAACTATATTACGTAAAACACCACCGAATGTACAAAATATAGAGTCAAATGACACAAAATTATGAATAAAATATAAACTTCAGTACTCTTCAGTAACTGTCAGTACATGACACACTAAAATCCCGCCAAAAACTTCAGTAATTTAATTATTAAAGCATAATTTTATATAATACAATATAATATTATTTTTTTATCTAAAAGAAAACATTTATCTAAATTCAAGTTTTCTACAATACGAGCTTTCGAGTGCTGTCTCTGTTTCCAAAGACGACGGTTCGACGGAATAAATTATGAAAAATGATATTTGTCCTCCGACGTGAGTTCTCTATAAATGTATCTTATATTATTATGTTTTAGTGTCTATTTTCATATCATAACTGTATATGATATACAAAAAAAATCTATTGGCAACATTTTAAGCGAAATATATATGAACTTATTTGCTAAATTTTATGATAGTAAGCTTCCTGAACTGTTATTTTGGCAGAATATTAATCTATCACGTAGTGAATTTTATATTTTATTCATAATATTGTGTTATTTGAATATATATTAATCTACAATAAGGTTATTATGCATAAGTGAACTAAATGGAAAATAATACCACGGAGCATGAAATTTTGAGGTAGCACATAAGCTCCCTGGAAGGTTCTAAAAAGGGAGCCACCATCTTATTAGAATATCAAATAATCGCACGACGCTTGTAATATTATTAACTAGACGACAATGGCAGTAATAATCTGAAAGATTGGTTGCCTAAAATGAAGTTAAAAAAAGCTAAATATTTACAGAGATATATTACTAAATATTCTGTCGTTTTAAAATTTTGATTATAAAACTTATCTGAAATAAATCCTAATTTAGAATTAAATAAAATCAATTGAAAAGATATTTAAATTATACATGTCCGGTGAAGCTGTTAACCTTGCTAGGTCAATAGCGTAGTCAGATCGAAAAAAAAAAATGGGATATAGATTGTAATAAAATATTACAGTCCTTAAAATTCCTAATTTTAACTGCTAAATAAATAATGAAAAATCCAATATGTTTTGAGGGTTTGTAGTGGCTCTTGAGAAAGAAATTCAAAGATTTATAGCTTCGCAGAAAAACGTAAATATATTTTTCAAAATCTATACTACAAGTACATATGGTACTGTAAGTGGTAGAGCCACGCTGAAACGATAACTGGTTTCAGCATGAATGGATCGACTCGCCCGGGGTAGTACCACCCTCTCACAGAAAAACGACCACCTCCCCCTTTCCCTTCTCTCCCTCCCTCTTTTCCCACCTGTTCGTTTGCCACCTATGACATAAAAAAACGTGGCTCTTTCTAGATTAAAAAAGGGACCTATTATTTCGCTAGAATAATTAATTTATTACAATTATCATTTTTTCACTGCTTCTTACTAATTTTCATACTTAAAAATGATAGATAACTTCTAATTTAGTTATTTTATTATTATTCTGGAATTAGTACCTTTATATGTTCTAAATGTAATCTATATACCTTTCCGGGGTCGATCTCCATGGTTATTACCTTAGTGCCTATGCTGATTAATTTTTATGAGGTAGTTTAAAATAAAAATACCTAAGTTACAGAGCGTTTACAGATAATCTTTATTATGATCGAAAAAATCTTCTTGTATGGATTTAGGTACACTTTCCCCATAATTTCTAAGTAGGTAATTTATATTCGCGAGTGTACTGACATAAAGCCAACAATTATAACTAAATTAACATAGACATGTAGGGGATGAAGGCAGATTGTGGTGAATAATTGTTAGAATGTGTGGTTTAAGTCTGTCTAAGGTAACCGTCGGACTAAACTACATTCCGTACGTTGAAGACAGTTTGTATAATCTCGGGTTTAAAATTAATTTACACTATATTATGTCCTTATGAGTATTTGTAGGTACAAGTTACATGACATTCATACGATGAAATTGTATATGCTATACAATTTATGTGATTTTGTATTCAATTATTAACGTTGTCGAGAAATCCTAAGTAATATTCCAAATGCTTTTTTTTATATCATAGGAGGCAAACGAACAGGTTGGTCACCTGATGTTAAGTGATCACCACCGTCCATAGACACCAGCAACACCAGAGGGGTCGCAAGTGCGTTACCAGCCTGTGTTGGTGGGGAAGGGGAGAGGGTGCAGAGGAAGAGAGGGAATGGAGAGAGAGGTACTTGAGCCTCCATCGCTCTCATAGACCGAACGAAACGCAACAATGCAAGCACTGTTACTTCACGTCGGTTTTCTGTAGGTCGTGTGGTATTAGCCCGGACGAGCCGACCCATTCATGCTGAAACCAGTAATAGCTTCAGCGTGCCTGTACCACCTACAAAATATGAATGTGACTTTTTTTTAATTGTCATTTTTACGTTTTACCTATTTAAAAGATTATCATGAAATTTTGCACGCAAGTTATACGGGTGCAGTAAAGACTTTAGGGTAATTTTTTATCAAGAAAAAATATTGTTCCTGTGAGATAGGTTACATCTATATTAGCTCCACACCTCATTATAGCCAGTAGTCAATAAACAAACAACTGTCATAATGTTATTTTTGTATAAATTATAATAACGGCTACACTTAGGGCATACTAGAAATTTCCGAAGCGAGCTACTGACATTACGTATATAACTTTTTATATTTGAAAGTATATAGTATACCTAATAAGTTATTTTTTATCAAAGGTCTTTGTAGATATCTAAAAATTGTAAATTTTCGAATTACATACATTCTTATTGTTTCGCTAAGGGTTTGTTTTGAATAAAGTAGTCTATTAGGACGGTACAATAGCAAATTCGATCTCTAGGGACTGAAATACTATGAAAGCAAAACTTTGTAAGGATAAACGTACGATTGAGTAATATTCTCAATTTAACAGTATTTTGGAAAATAAATAAGTATCAACGCGTTTAATATGCTTATAAGTCGTGGGTTGACGCGGTGATGAAAGACTCCACTACCAAGCAACAACAAAGGAACATATGCAGTCTATTATTCTAAAACTTTTCTAAAGATTTTAACTGTATTATGTTACTAGCTTCTTCCTCCGAATTCGTCCGCGCGGAATAGTTTCTATGGGGTATCGCTAACACGCAGCGGAAGCTCTTAAAAGAAAAACGCACCCTACCACAATTTTGAATCACTCTTCATTAGTGTTCCGCTCCTATTGGTCTTAGCGTAATATATAATATGACATATTCCTCGATAAATAACTCGTCTAACACTGAAAGAATTTCTCAATCGGCCCAGTAGTTCCTTAGATTAGCGCTTTCAACCAAATAAACAAATCCCCCAGCTTTATAATATTATTATAGTTGGTTTAATCTTGAATCTAACACCCTACGATACATTATTATGCATTTGAACTGACTAAGCTGCAAGATTTTGTGAATTGTAATATATATCTATAATATAAAAATGAATCGCTGAATTTGTAACTAAGCACAAATCTCGAAAACAGCTGAACAGATTTCACTAATTCTTTTTTTGTTGTGTTGGTTATTGCCAGGAGAAGGTTCTTATGTAAAAAAGCGCATATTTTAATATATTTAAGGTAGAACGGAGTTCACGGGCATTGCTAATTTCTAATATAATTCCACTATTAAAAAAAATGGAGAATATACGAATAAATTGCTTAAAGTAACACATAACGTATCCAAGATATATGTTAGTGAACGTGAAGGAATTAATCTAAGGTTTGTATATGTGAGTATAAAGCCTTTCGGGAAAAGAGAAGTGCTTAGTGATGGATAAGTTCCCTGGGGCAAAAGAAATAAGCACATTGCTTGACTAGCGAGAAGAATTCAAATGAATAAAACGGCTTACTATTGAACGAGAACTAAATAACTGTCAAACATGTTAAATGATATGATAATTAACTTTATTATATTTTATGTCTATGAATTTGTTTAATGACAATAAAAAAATCTGGTCGTCACGGGATGCTTGGCAGATGTGAAACATCGAAATTGTTCAAATCAAACGAATCTCAAATTCTTAAATGATACTATAAGTATGCGAGCTCAATGCGGCAAGAGAGATTACGCACGGTCAGTTGCGCATGACATCGCGTCGCCACGTCTCACATACTCCACACGCCAACAATCAGGTTTATCCGCACCTATAGATGTTTCCAATCGAAAAACTGAGTGTGTCGTAAAGTTTTAACTATTTATCAATCACTTTTGAAAGCATAGATTGCGTTCAGTGATCACCACGCCGCCTGAACGCATTATACGTAACCATGGACAACGAAAAAGAAGCAAAACTAAGAAGAGAATTTTCTCACTTTTGTTCAATTCCCGAAAGTAAGCAAAATACTATTCCCACTCTAACCGACACCATGTTTGCACACATCACTTTTCATCACACAAAAAGATTGCGGATCAGAATTACAAAACCCTCCCATAGTTTTATTTAAAAACCAACAATATGTTTAATTGCTATGAAAAAATAAAACAATTTTCATCAAAACGAAAATGAGGGCACCGGTTAGTATAAAATAAAAATCGAGTAATAATATTACTACTTCATAAATTATAGTTCGAGTAGTGACCTAGTCGCTTTGAGGACGTACTGTATATTCACTCATGTAAGCATTTCTGAATAGAGCCCTAGATAAGAGAGGCGAGTGGCGCCAAAGATTCCGTACAGTCGCAGACAATGAGCCGAATGCCGATAAATTGGAAACGTGTGTCGAATGAGATATCTACTGTGGACAGGGGCGTCCGTTTGTACAGGGCTGTCCTGCCTGTGCAAACCTTTTAACTGAAATAATAGTTAAACAACTATAACTATAACGGCCTACCCTGAAATCTAATGGAAATGTTGACAAAAGTTTGTTAAGAATATTTTTTTAAAGTTACGTTCTTTTTTATTTTATAATTTAGTTGTACAGTTATGTATGATTGAAATAGTTTATTTATATACATTATAATAGCTCATTCTATATATATAACTTAACCTAAGTCTTTTCATGTTTCACTAAATGCCGTCACATTAAATTATATACCGTTAATAGAATGCTATGGAGATATTTTAATGCGAAAAAAATTTAGGCAATGTTCATTTTGCTTTAACTTTGGTATTCTTAATTCCAACATATAATAACAAATGCAGGCGGGAACCGTGGACACAGCTAGTATACTAATATATAACACTATATATCATATATATATTTTTATCATATAGGAGGCAAACGAACAGGTGGGTTACTTGTTGTTAAGCGATCACCGCCGTCCATAGACACTAGCAACCCTAGAGGAGTCGCACGTGCCTTGCCAGCTTGTGTTTGGGGGAGTGGAGAGAAAGGAAGAGGAGTTAGACGAGAGGGTAAGTGAGAGGAGAGGGGAGGGAAGATGGGTCTACGGCGCTCTCACTGACCGAACGAAACACAACAATGTAAGCACTGTTACCTCACGTCGGTTTTCTGTGAGAGGGTGGTGCTACCCCGGGTGAGACGACCCATTCATGCTGAAACCAATAATAGCTTCAGCGTGGCTCTATCAACTACAAATAAGCAATGATCTTATTATTTTCATCAATATTTTAAAATGTATATTAAAATGTTAATTGTAATGTTAACTGTAATGGATTCACCTTACCCGATTTTCGTACGTATTTTTATTAATTTTGTACGTTACAAACATGACCAAGATTGTCGACTAAATTTGGTTTCCTGTAGCGTTATTTTTGTCTATTGTAGTCATTGTGTGTGTGATAAAGAGAACGCTTTACAAAAGTTAAATCAAGGCGATTTTAGCCGCACGTCTCGCTCTACTCTCCGAAGTGCCAAATCAAATGCCGGGTATTGTATCTAAATTGGAAAAATTGTAGCACATTTGGATTTTTTTTTTATTGAAGCACGACAAAGTGACTGCACTATGCCTGATGTTAAGCATAGTACAATCCAGAAACATCGGCAACCACCGATAGACAGATTATCCATCGCCGGTCGCCGCTGTCATGCCGGCCATAATGACGAAAGTCACCCGGTACTGGATATGCACAGGCTGATCCCGAAACGCGACGTGCAGAAGCGAGTCACTATGACGGGCTTTGTCGCCATATACATGGTGGTTGCGGCGCAGTCGGGCTGTAAAACCCTACCACCCCGCTTTCGCCATTGCCTCGTTCGTTATTCAACAGGGTGTACACCACGTGCAGGTGAGGTTGGCTTGGGTGTCTCAAGTCTTAAGATGTTACTCGACACCCCTTACCCTTACAGCCAAATAAATTTTACAATTGTTTACAACTAGTTTTAATATTTTGATATCCACCATGATTCAAATAAAAGTGAGAAAATTGGATTTCTCTTTTATTTTGTCTCGTTTTGGTTTGATTAGTTTCTTTTTTATAAGTACACAAAAAAACCTCTCTGAAGTCTTACTTCTCAATGTACGAAGGCCGATACCCAGTAATAGGATAAGAATTGTAAATACTAGTGAAATAAAACTATTGTTGTATTATAATACTTTAGTAAAATATATTTCTTTCATATTATTCATGACCTTAATTCTCTCTGCCATTTGCAAAGTTTCATGCCATTTGAAGATTCGCAAATAGACAACTTGGAAAGTACCTCAAGTCAACCAGTAAAACAGCGTCTCGTAGTCGTCGCCGTGTACTCTAAATAATCCGCTTTGCATAACCAATGTGCTATGAAGTTCGACGTCTCGCTCAAAGTGCGCTGTTTGAACTCGTGTTCACGCTACAAGTCATTATGGTCTATCTATATTAGATCTTGTACGAGCTTACGTTCGTAGTGAATGGTAAGAAATACTAAAATTTAATTGAAATTCTGTTTACATTTTACGAACCCTTTCTGTACTGTACAATATGCACGTTTGTGAGTATAAAATAGAAAGTAGGTGTTTATATCTAAATGTTAGTAACCACTGTCTTACTTTATTCATTGATCTATCAAATTTTATGCTATTAATAGCCGTATGCCCGACAGAATTTCCTCCTATTCAGAAATCTATTCTTAGCGACTACTGAGGTTAAGTGTAAGAGGGATTCTTGTGCAAAGATTCATGCTTCTTCCGGCGGAGGTTTAAGCTTTACGTCATTTATAAAACAATTTTCGGAATTTTATTAAATAAAATTATTTTATTTATAATTTAATTATTAATAAACTTTCTTATATGTATTAGTAATTTACTAATACTACAGCTAGTTAGCTGCCTTGCCTGACTTTTGTAGTAACGAAGAAAATTAAACCAAATCTTCCATTTACAGTACGACAACCAGATTTACAGATGTATCAATTCTGTTAATTTTTTTTTTAAAGTTCTGTTTCACTAACTCGACATATTTCTATGTAATATTTTTAACATTTTTTTTACTTCACCGTATGATGTTTCAAACACTTTCTTTCATACACCTTACTAAAAACCTAGTCCTGGACAATTAAAAACACAACTAAATAAGAATTATCTCAATAAGTGCAGGCGTTCTGAAGTAATGCACTTAAATAAATTTCACAATTGGTTTTTATGTACATAAAAATAAAAATTGAACGCACTACAGATGGGATTTGTAAGTCCTAAGTTTTATTTTATAACAACACCACATCTATTGTAATATATTTATTGTTAAAATAAAATTACGCACTTTAATCATATTTATAAATTATCTCTGGATCTGTAAGTAGAAAGAACCCTTTATTCTCTTATTTGTAAATAATTAATCTAAAAAGACTTTATTCAGTCGTGTAATTCAATCCAATTTATAGATGTAATAAATTCACTTTAACTTTATGCCAATTATACTTTACAACCTTCCATTTACTCCTTGTATTTTAAATAAAAATTCTCAGAATATCTTCATTTAATTCGATAAGACGTAAGTGGTATTTTGTTTCAGAAGTGTGATAGCACTAATGGTGAATTAATATCGCTTTTTAAGCTATTGCATAGCTTCTATCGCGGGCCTTGAGCATGGAGACCGAATCCAAAAATTCTGTAACGAAAAAACCTAATGATGAATAAAAGACGTGCACTCCGTATAACCGCTTATTGACACTGTCTAACATTAATGACATTACTCATTACGCGCATACACGACACTTCCACCCTTTTTTTTTATATTTTGTTTTAGTCTGCAGTCTCTTGGTCCGCACCTTTTTTTTTGGTTATATGTAGTTTTTTTGTTAACGTAAAAATTGTATCCGTGAGCATTTATGTATATACATTATTATTATTAGTAGTTTATTAAATATTCACTGTTTAATTATTATTAACTTTTTTTTTTGTTTTAATGACGTTATTGTTTTTATAGCGCTTGCATTTCCATTCTTTATGGCCATTTTTAGGTTGTAATCCACAATATCCCGTGCCGGAGCGTCCACGGCCCGACGAATGAACCTACTTATCGCGTTGTCAGTCACGTCGGTATAGTAGACACAGGTGTCGGTGTGCCTAGATATTGCCACTATAGCATGTGAAACGCTATCGTGGATTTGTACCCTTCTGCTCTTTGTTTGCAGGATCACCACCGATTTAGGGTGCACTGTCAGAGAGCCTCCGCGTGGCGCACCCCGGGCAACGTCGGTCCCCATTGACCGGCGGCTGATCTCTGACGAAGACCTTGCTTTCTTACTTGACTCCGATTCTGTCCTAAACGATGACCCTTTGTTACACCCAAGGATTGATTCCTGCACGCTCGATGACTTTGCTATGTTTTCTGGATCATGATTGACTCCTTTTTTGTTTACCTTTGCACTCTCATGGATTCTGATACCTACTTCAAATGTTAACTCACGCTTCTTCTCCGGATTCCGATCATAACAACTATGGCAGCACAACCTGAAAAATTACTACCCCAGGAGGGTACCACCTGCTCTGCAGGTGGAGAATCCCTCCCCGAGTCTCTAGACTCGGGCAGCCCCTCGTTCTCTGGGGGGGGCAACAGTTTGTGTGATATCTCATTGACGACGACTTTGGCAAGGATAGCGGATAATGATATGATAAACGATTCGGATGTCAATAACGGAACGACGAACCTGGCTTTCACAAAGGACTCTTATCTCAAAGCGACGATGAAAAGTGCAAAGTTACAAAAAGGACTACCTCAGGAGGGTACTGCTCGCTCTGCGAGCAGAGAATCCCTCCCTGGGTCTTCGGACCCAGGCAGCCCCGGGTTTTCTGAGGGGGGCAAAATTTTGCGCGGCCGATCTAAAACCCAAAAGAAAAAGAAGACTAAGGCAAAGAAAACGGACACTGATGCAAGCGACATGGACGTTGCGGGCCTACCAGAAGCTCAGCTCTCTGCAGGCGCTAGGGGTTCTGCGAAGCGCCCTCACGAGGGTGCTTTCACGGGTTCTGACGTAGAGGCGAGCATAGATAAGCTGCCCAAAGTAGCCTCGTCTTCCCGTGGCAGGCCACAGCGACGACCGGCTAGTAGGCGCCCTATCCTGGGAGAGGCGGACGGCTCCTATGACCGAGCTATGTCTGACCGCATTTATTCCTCAGGGGCGGATGAGAGCGCCCTGGAAATGGATGAAGTTCCTCAGCCCCTGGGTCCCGAGGGTATGGACCGTGATCGGCTCAAGATCCAGGCAAAGGAACAGGTCGAGTCGATCTACGGCGTAGTCCAGAAATCGACGAACCTTCAGGGCCCAATGAAGAGGGCGCTGAAGCGGGCGGCCCAGTCTCTCCAGGACGTGGTCGATGCCCTTTTGTCGAGGACTGAGAGCGAGGAGGTGACTCGGCTGAGGCTGGAGTCCCGTGGCCTCCGTCGCCAGGCGGAGGTTTGGAGGTCGGAGGCCCTCGCCTGGCGGCGTCGGGACAACGAAAGGAAAGCCATGCCGCCACCTCCCGCGCCTACTCCCGCGCCTACTCCCGCGCCTCCTCCCGCGCCTACTCCCGCGCCTACTGCGACTACTGTGCCTTGTTCCCCGTCTCCGCAAGTGGAACCACCAAGGGGATGGGAGGAATCTCTCAAGGCGGAGGTAGAACGGCTTGGGCATTCCCTCATAACTCAGTTTGGAGGGATGCTCAATGCCAGAATCGAGGTCATTGAGGAGCGCCTCCCACCGAAGAGGGTGGTTAGACCGCCGCTGGAGGCGGATAGACGACGGGTGCCACCTGGGCCTGCACCACCAGTGCAAAACGCTGCTGCTGCGGGGAACACCAGGGGGCCCCAAAATAGGTCAGCCCCGCCTAAACCGTGCCCCCCGGCGCCTTCCGAGCCGGAGGAGGAAGGCTGGACCACAGTCGTGCGCCGGGGTAAGAAGCCCAAGAAGACCACTCCAGCTGTGACAGCGACGCCAAAGCCGGGAGCGGGCCCCAAACCATCTGGGGCCAAGCCCAAGAGTCGCAAGAGGAGGCGAAAAAGAAAGCTCGCCCCTCCCAAGACGGCCGCAGTCCTCGTGACGCTCCTGCCGGAAGCAGAGGAGAGGGGGGTGTCCTATAAGGACGCCCTCCTGAAGGCGAGGACGGAGGTGTCACTGGGTGAGTGCGGCATTACCGCCCCCCTGCAAGTGCGTACCAGCGCCACAGGGGCCAAGGTGATACGAGTGCCTGGCGCCCTGGCCCCGGAGCAAGCGGATCGGCTGGCCGCAAGAGTCAGAGTGGCCCTGGCGGACGTGGCCACGGTCGTGCGGCCTACGAAAAAGGCCCAAGTCCGGGTCGTCGGCATTGACGAGTCCGTGACTTGGGACGAGGCCATAGAGGCCGTAATCAAGGTGGCCGAGTGCGAGCTCACTCAGGTGAGGGCGGGCAAACTGCGCTCTCAGCCTGGGGGTTTGAGCTCCCTGTTCGTCTCCCTCCCTGTAGAGGCAGCTCAGAGGCTGGTAGCGGCAGGTCGCATCCTCGTCGGCTGGAGTGCGGCCCGGGTGCAGCTGTTGGAGGGCAGACCCCTGCGGTGCTTCCGCTGTATGGGTCTGGGCCACACCCGGCCGATGTGCCCATCCAAGACAGTGCGGGGAGCGATCTGCTTCCGCTGCGGGATGGAGGGGCACCACGCTGACATCTGCACAGCAGAGAAGGCCAAGTGCGGCGTCTGTGCGGATGCCGGGCTGCCGTCTGAGCATGTAATGGGAGGGGGCAAATGTAAGCCCCCTCCTGTTAAGGGGAAAGCCCGCCCTCTCAGAGAGGTGAGCTCGGAGGTGGCTGCTATGGAGGAGTAATGGACTACATCCATAGCAGTTACCTCCAAGGAAATTTGAACCACTCCGCTGCTGCGCAGGACCTCCTCCTGCAGGCAGTGGCGGAGTGGCAGATTGACACGGCGGTGGTTGCGGAGCCTTACCGCGTTCCGGACCAGCCACATTGGGCCGTAGATGTGGCTGGTTCCGTGGCCATCTTGTCTGGGGGAGGTACGTCGCTCTCGGTCCGGGAGAGGGGTGACGGATACGTGGCGGTCGCTTCACGGGGCCTTGCAACCCTCGGGGTGTATTTCTCCCCGAATCGGCCCCTGGAGGAGTTTGAGTCCTTTCTGGACGCCTTGGGGCCGGTCGTGAGGCGACTAGCGCCGCTTCCCGTCGTCGTACTGGGCGATTTCAACGCCAAGTCAAGGGCGTGGGGAGCGGTGGCCACGGATCCGAGAGGCCGGGCGCTTGAGGAGTGGGCAGCCGAACATGAGCTGTCCCTCCTCAACCGGGGGAGTGCATACACGTACGTGCGGCAGAACGGGGGGTCAATTGTTGACGTTTCATTCTCCACCCCGTCTGTCGCTCGCTGTGTCCGGGGTTGGAGAGTCGAAGAGGAGGTGGAGACCTTATCGGACCACCGATACATCAGGTTCGAGGTCTCCGCCTCCTACCAGGAGCCGGCTAGCCGCCCCCGGAGAGGCGCAACTTTCCCCCGCTGGGCGATGGGCTGCCTCGACAGAGAGAAGGCGGAAGAGGCGGCCATCGTCCAGGCCTGGGCCTTGCCTCCTCCGACCAGAGACGGAATCGACGCGTCCGCAGCCTGCCTCCGTGAAGCTCTCACGGAGGTATGCGACGCGTCGATGCCGCGGAGCGCGCACCGCCCGAACAAGAGGGCGGTGTATTGGTGGTCGCAGGAGCTAGCAGAGCTTCGTGCGGCCTGCTCCGCGGCCCGGCGGCTGTTCGGGCGCAGCCGCCGTAGAAGAGTCCGAGACCTCGAGGAGGAGGCCCGGCTGTATGGCGACTATCGCCAGAAGAAGAAGGATCTTCAGGTTGCCATCAGCCGGGCCAAGGAGGAGGCGTGGGACGAGCTCCTCCGTACGTTGGACAGCGATCCATGGGGGCGCCCTTACCGGGCCGTCCGGAACAAGCTCCGGGGCCGAGCGCCCCCCGTTATGGAGACTCTGACGCCGGAGGTGGCTGAGAGGGTCGTGGGAGAGCTGTTCCCTGACCCTCCGGAACAGTCGTTTCCTCCCATGCCTCCGCCCCTCGCGTTCGTGGTGGAGTTCGAGGGCCGTCCTCCCCCGGTGACAGAGGAGGAAATGGAGAGTGCGACCGAGCGCCTCCGCGGCAGACGGACTGCACCTGGGCCGGATGGGGTCCCCGGACGTGTTTTGGTCCTGTCTATGGACCACATTGGGGGATGGCTTCGGGGGCTGTTCGACTGCTGTCTTGCGGCTGGACAGTTCCCGGAGCCATGGAAGACGGGGCGGCTGTGCCTCATTCCGAAGCAGGGCCGCCCTCCGGACTGCGCGTCGGCGTACCGGCCGATCGTTTTGCTGGATGACACCGGGAAGGCCCTAGAGAGGGTAATTGCCTCCCGGGTTGTCCAGCACTTAGAAGAAGTCGGGCCGGACTTGTCGGACGCGCAGTTCGGCTTCCGGTCAGGGCGCTCCACGATGGACGCCCTGAGCCTCCTCAAATCTCTCTCGGCGCAGGCGGCTTCCCGCGAAGATAGGCTCCTGGCGGTGTCTCTCGACATCGCCAACGCCTTCAACAGTCTGCCGCATGGAGTCATACGGGAGGCGCTCCGCTACTTCGGAGTGCCCCTGTACCTGCGGCAGCTGTTGGGGGCGTACCTGGAGGGAAGGGAGGTCGCCTACGAGGACAGCCGGGGGAGGGTGATCCGCCGGGGGACCCCTTGTGGTGTTCCTCAGGGCTCGGCCTTGGGCCCATTACTCTGGAACCTGGGCTACGACTGGGTGCTCCGCGGCGCACTCCCAGTGGGAGCGCGCCTGATATGCTACGCGGACGACACCCTAGTCGTAGCCCAGGGAGACGACTTTAAAAAGCTCGTGCGCCTGGCCACGGAGGCAACAACTCTCGTGGTCGGGCGCATTCGACGGTTGGGCCTCAGGGTGGCCCTCGAGAAAACCGAGGCCCTGCTGTTTCACGGGCCTCGGCGTGGGCCGCCTCCAGGGGCCCACTTAAATGTTGAGGGTGTCCGAGTCCGGGTGGGGACCCGGATGAAATATCTGGGCCTCACCCTGGATGGGCGGTGGCGGTTCGAGCCCCACTTCAAGGGGCTCGGACTGCGAATTGTGGGAGCTGCGGCTGCGCTTGGCCGTCTCCTCCCGAACACGGGGGGACCTGGTGCTGCTTGCCGGCGCCTGTACGAGGGGGTAGTGCGGGCGATGGCCGCCTATGGGGCACCGTTGTGGGTGGACGCCCTTGGCGCCACGAACGTCCGCGTGCTGCGTAGGGCGCAGCGCACAGTGGCGCTGAGGGCGATACGAGGATACCGAACGGTGTCCTCGGCGGCGGCCATCGTGCTCGCGGGCTCCCTTCCCTGGGAGCGGGAGGCGGAGGTTCTTGCCGCCGTCTATAATTATACGGCGGCTAAGAGACGCAGAGGGGAGCCTCCAGCTCCCAGGGAAATCGAAGCCTTGAGGGTTAGGGTCCGGCAGGACGAACTGGAGAGGTGGAGGCAGGACCTGGCGGACGCGCGGTACGGCAGGTATACAATTGACGCCGTCCGTCCGGTCCTGTCGGAGTGGATCGGGAGAACTTGGGGCTCCCTGACGTATAGGCTGGTGCAGGTACTAACTGGGCATGGGTGCTTCGGGTGGTACCTGCACCGCAATGCCCGCAGGGAGCCCACCGCCGCATGCCACGAGTGCGGCGCTGCGGTGGACACCGCGCAGCATACCCTATCAGAATGTGCTGCGTGGGACGAACAGCGCCGCGCTCTGGTTGCGGCGGTAGAAGGAGATCTTTCGCTGCCGAGTGTCATCTCCCGGATGCTCGGCAGCGAAGAAGTGTGGAATTTGATGGCCTCCTTCTGCGAGGAAGTCATCTCGCAGAAGGAGGCGGCGGAGAGGGCCCGCGAGATGGACCCTCACAGTGGCCGTAGCCAGAGACGGGCCGGAAGAAGGGGGAGGCAGAACACTCGCCTACTCCCGCTACCGTAGCCGGACCTGAGGGGATGTAGCCGGGGGGCTCATTCCCTCACTGCACAGGTCTGGCTGACGAGGGGAGGTGACTGGTTGTGTACCCAGTCGCCTCTCTATAGTAGGACGTAGCCTGGCGACCAACTTGCCAGGCAGCCGCAGGGGCGGTTTCAGGAAGAAAGCTAGAACGTTCCCTGGCCGCCCCTAACATGCGGCCGACGGTACACCGTGAGGTTTTAGTCCGTGCGAGTCGGACATAACCCACCATCTCCCCCGGGAGGGTGGGTATCCGTTAGGGATTTCCCCACGTTAATAAAAAAAAAAAAAAAAAAAAAAGGATCACCACCGATTTGAAGGTCAGTCCCTGGGATTCCTGGACTGTCAGAACGCGCGATCCTTCCCCTACCCCGTAGCCCTTTTTAATCAGGGCTTTTTTCTCCTCCTGAGTGTGTACCAGGAAGAGAGTATCGGGAGTGTTTGAGGGTATTCGTTCGCCCTGATAGCCCCTGACGGTCAGAGATCTTACTATCCGTTTCGGTGAATATATACCGTCGTACACTTCTACCCTTATCTACTAATATAAAATACATATACTAATACAGAAAAATAAATATACAAAATAATACAACCACAAATTCAACTACACTAATGTTAAATTAATTATGCTAATAACTATTAGTTTTTACCCTATTTCTCCGTAACCGTATCGCACGGGAGGTTTAATAACTCTCTTAGGTCGAGAGCTTTCCGAAAGCGTCTCTGTATCAACAGGTACATTGGGGTTTTGCGCAGGACTAGACAGTACTGGTTCATGATTTTCCTGTGGTTCCACAGACTCCACTTCAGCGGATTTATATGGTGTTATAATACTAGATGTTAAACTACACTCCTCCACACTATTGGAACTCTTTTCTGGTCCATTGCCTTTGCTTGTAGGAAATGTCAAAGATGTCCGTGATGGTTTTGATAATGAACTTGATACCCCTATATCAAGTCTTATATCTTGACGCGTTATTTCACTATTGACACTCTTGGTAACCCTCGCTCTTAGCTGATCTACATGTCTATGAATATCTGATCCTACTTCAGGTTTAATACAATAATCAGTATTCCCTAATTGTTTGGTAACCACCCCGGATCTCCACTTATCAGAACCCCTATATTCACGGTACCATACTTTATCACCGGATTCGAAAGATCGGCGTGCTCCCGATGCGTCCCTCTCACTAAGCGCTTGACGTTGCGCTATTCGAGATTCTCTGTCTGGTTATAAATTATCCAACCTCATACGAAGACTACGACCTTGTAATATTTTCGCTGGACTATCCCCTGTAGTTGCATGCTCTGTATTTCTGTAGGCTATCAAAAATCTACAAAGTGCGGTATCTACGTCTAAATTTTGTTTAGACGCTTTTTTAATAACGCGTTTGCAAATCTTTACAGCATTTTCAGCCGCACCGTTTGAGGCTGGGTGATAGGGTGCAGTGCACATATGCTTAATACCATTGTGACTTAAGAAATTTTGGAATTCTGAACTTGAAAAAGGTGGTTTGCTTGGAAAGACCAAACTTAGACCACAAGTTCCGTAACACTTTTATAACTGCTTATGCTGTAGTACTTTTCATTAGGATCGCTTCTATCCATTTAGGACAAGAATCATCAACAGCTAGATAGGTTAAACCACCTATAGGTCCCAAAAAATCTAAATGTAATCTAGACCAGGGTTGTGCTGGCCAGGGTCACGAGCGAGAAGCGTGCGTGGGTTGTGCATCAGCTACAGCGGCGCAAACATCACACACGCGACACTTATTCTCTAGTGCTTCATCTATCCCCGGCCACCATACAAAACTACGTGCTAGCGATTTTGTTTCAACTATTCCCATATGTGGAGTATGAAGTTCTAAAATTACTTTCTCTCGGCAAGATGTCGGCACAACAATACGATGACCCCAAATAATACAACCTAATTCAGTATATAATTCATTTTTAAGCTATTGCATAGCTTCTATCGCGGGCCTTGAGCGTGGAGACCGAATCCAAAAATTCCGTAACGAAAAAACCTAATACCCCCAGTCTGCCTACCATGTAGCTCGGCCGAGCGTTTGTTTAACGCATATATGGTACGACTGTACAAAGCTCGCACGGATCGAGACATTTTTTTTTTTTCGTAATGCCTACGCTATTGACCCAGCAAGGTCTTAACAGCTTCACCGGACTACTAAGGCGAGTGCTTAAGGCACTCAGCCGATTTTATTTTGGCAACCAGCTCAAGGGTGCAAGGCACACCTCGGCTTGGCTGTTGCCTGTTGCATGCAAAATCGCGACCTATCTTAGCTAACCTAGCTAACTATTCATATATGTATGAGTTGTTGAAACGTATATGTGTACCAAGCATACACGCCTCAACAACTCCTCCATATATTTATTATCGGAAAATTGAGAGTTTTTCAGTTCGATAAGGGGAAAAAAAGTAAACCCTACCACTTTCATGTGTAAGCGTGTAGGCCTGCACGTGTGTGGGGGTGATCGTGTAGTGTTGAAGCAGTGATGTATATTTGTGTCACCGTATCGCGCAAGCAACGCACTCAAGGGCTCCCTACCGAGGAATCGAACCTAGGCTTGAGCCGCTGTCGTAGGAGGCCTAATCGGGTGCGGATCGAGACGAGCTGCTCCGAAATCGGACGAATACGTAATCAGCTGTTTGTGAGAAAGTATACTGGTGTATAGGTATTTATCATCTATGTACAACAGTGAGTATGTGTACTCGTATAATTTGTGTACAAAGTGTTTTCTTGAATAACCTACATGTATTGTAAGGTAATAAAAATATTTAGAACAATATTAACTTCTCATTTATTTAATAAAAGAAAAAAAATTGTTTTCTTATCGGTCACTACGCTCAAAAAGTGTAACTTGAATTAATATCAAAGAAGGAAAAACAAAGGAAAAAAATACTGCATAAATAAAATAAATTATAACAATTGCATAAGTTAATAAAAAATGCTATGCAATAGCTTTACCGCGGCAGTCCCCGAGTGCCACACGTATTTTTTTTTATAGTAACTAGTGGGTCCAGCAGACGTTGTCCTCCCCTGATTATAAAAAAGTCTTTAACAATTTTTTTTTTATGTCATAGGAGACAAACGAACAGACGGGCCACCTGGTGTTAAGTGATCACCGTCGTCCATCGACACTTGTAACATCAGGGGAGTCGCAAGTGCGTTGCCAGCCTGTGTTTGGGGGAGAGGTAAGGGGAAGGGAAGGAGGGACGGGTGAGGGGAGGGGAGGTGGTCCTCCGGCGCTCTCACTGACCGAACGAAACGCAACAATGCAAGCACTGTTACTTCACGTTGGTTTTCTGTGAGAAAGTGGTGCTACCCCGGTCGAGTCGACCCATTCATGCTGAAATTAGTAATAACTTCAGCATGGCCCTACCACCTACCAAATCAAATATATCAAAATCTTCCTCATAAACCATTTCATCCAATGGTAAAAACTGCATGAAAATATCTTTAGTAGTTTTTGAGTTTATTATGAACAAACAGACAGACAGATGCGGTAGGGAACTATGCTTTATATACTATGTGTTGCTTTGTTTAAAGTTTATTTGATCCTGTATCACAGAGTTGTAACTGTTTGGAAAACAATATTACATTTTTTTTTTCATATATAAAATCCATACAGAAAAAAATGCTTTTATCGGGGTTATTCTTCGGAACGGTTGAATCAAAATTTATAGACACAATCTGAGGCCTTTTTAACCGACTTCAAATAAGAAGGTTTCAAATCACTTTCCTGTGAGCATAAGAATACATACTTCTGATTTAAAAATAATCACAGATAGGTCATTTCATTCAGATTAAATTAGTAACTGCAATGAAACAAGAAAACCATTTATATGAAAAGAAGGTCGAGGGATCCCGTTAGTATTGTTGTATAATCCGTTGTATAATCCGATATATTCAAGTCAACAACAGCAATATCTGTAGATATTCGAACGTTATATGATCTCAAGAGAATCTGCAAGGATAATAATCTTTGAAGAACACTCTGTAGCTCGATAAAGTGTTATACTTTAACAAATTCATATTGCATTGTACACTACAATATTCTCATCATGTATCTCTTATTCCTCTAATACTTCTTACTTATAATTATTTGAATCCAAATAAATGAAAAATTGATTAACAATCCATTAATAGAATTCTATTTTGATTGAAATGTGTTCCTGACATATTCGCAGTAACAATATTCTTGGTTAAGAATTCTATGAAGGTTGGATGTTAATGTATATGGAAACGAAAAATTTCCAAACGATTTCTCTTTATGAATATATGAATGCGAATTTGAACTCTTTCGATCGAGAATAGGGGTTAGATTTGCTTGCAATGTTTTTACATATTCCTGATATTAGAACAGTGAAAGGTGAAAAGATTTAAAAAAGACAAAATGCAAAAGGCACGCGGGTATATTGTTTCACACATCCTTTGTGCTCGAGTCTGTATACCTTTGTAAGCTTTATAACAGGTGATGGAATTTACGCTGAAACCTTTGTCTTGGAATATTAATTTAAATGATGATTCTTGACATTTCGAAATAAACGTATAATGTTGAATAAATTCAAAGCGTATTATTTTTTGTAGAAGTATAAAATGTCAGCCAACTGTAGTGTATTTTACTAATAAGTAAGGGAAATACGAATGTACAATGTTCATAAGATAATAAATTAGTTACCCACCAAAATTTTTTTTTTATGAAATCCACGATTATTTTACACTAGCTTGTGCTTTTGGTTTGGCTCTCCTGAATTTTACTACTTATTTCACCAAAATATATTGTGGGTTGTTTTTTTGAAGTTATACGTCTTTTGGCGCATTAGGGAAAAATGATGAGAGTAAATTTTTACTATGCGCGCTCACACCTTCACGAAAAACCAATACCCTGAAGTTATTTCAATGCGCGCGCACACCGTCACGAAAAACCGATATCCTGAAGTTAGCTATAGTCAACATTTTGTTTTTTTTTGTATTTGTTGTTTGTATTTCTTTGTATTAAAACCTTCAATGTATTAAATACCTGTTTTCTGTTGTTAATGTTGTTTTTTCTAGAACTTCGAAGATTTTTTTTTTTTTTTTTATCGAAGCACGACATAATCACTGCAGTATGCCTGATGTTAAGCATAGTACAATCCAAAAACATCGGCAATCACCGAAAGACAGATTATCCATCGCCGGTCGCCGCTGTCATGCCGGCCATAATGACGGAAGTCACCCGGTACTGGATATGCACAGGCTGATCCCAAAACGCGACGCGCAGAAACGAGTCACTATAACGGGCTTTTTCGCCATATGCATGGTGGTTGCGACCCAGTCGGGCTGTAAAACCCTACCACCCCGCTTACGCCATTGCCTCGTTCGTTATTCAGCAGGGTGCACCACGTGCAGGTGAGGTTGGCTTGGGTGTCTCAAGTCTTAAGATGTTACTCGACACCCCTTACACCCCTGAATAAAACGAGAATAAAATTTTTGAAAAGACTCCTATCTTGTTACGCCAAAAAAGTATATCTTCTAATGGGTGTACATAAATATACACACACACACACACTTTTTTTTTATTGTAATTTCTCATTCTTAAGCCCTTGAAGCTTTTTACAGATTTTAATTGCCATTTTTAAGTATTTATTGTTACTGCTTATTTCCTATAGAAAAGCGTACAGATATGCAATCGCAATAGTGCTCTCAAATATACAACAATAAATAATATACTGACAAACAATAAACACTCCAATTTTATTTATATTTATAGAATATGAAATCTAACTAATATTTTATTATTAAGTTGTCAACACTGACATACAATAAAATACCTTTCATATGTTCTATTAAAGTTAAGGTAATGAATTATTTGTAGCAGATTTTTTCTATACGAAATTGGAAACTGCATTCTTTGTAGAATATATGTCACTGTTTAAATTTATTGTAATGACGATTTTTAAAAAGTCTCGGTAATTAAGAGATTTTACTGGCGAAATATTGAATAAATGCTCGCAAATTTAAGGCTCTATGTACAACACCAAATTTTCCACGTGCTTTTTAAATTATTGTAAAATTATTTATTTTATACGCGTTACTAACCAAAATTGTTAACACAGATGACGGCGAAGAAAAACATTGATAGCAAACCTAAATCTGAGCAGATTGCTTGTAGTATCGCTGTAAGTGAGAAAAAATATGGAATTCTGGAGTTCTTTGTGTTTAAAATCATCAGTACTTCGTAGGTTAGCGTGTTCATTATGCCCGTACCTACTCTTGAGCCATTTACTTCAGCACTGGGTCTCTTAGGGCTTGGAATTATTACTATAAATGATAATATCCTTATTATTTATGTGCAACTTTTTTTTTTTTTTTTTTTGTTAAAGGGGGGAAAATCCTGCATCGGATACGCCTCACGTTGCCGGGGGACAATTTGAGGGTTATGCCAGACTCTTACTGGCTAAAAACCCCCCTGCCGCTCAGCGCGAATGTGTGGACCAGGATGCGGGTGCACGATCAGCATTCTTCCACTATCCTGGCCACGCGCTTGGGTGCCCGCAAGATGGTAGTGCGGGACCCTCCTCTCAGGGAGAGAGATGTCTCTCCCCAGGCTTCTGTGTCGAAGCGGCGGCTGAGACCGTGCTTCACGGCTCGGGCCTTCTCTTCACGGCGACGGACGCCCCCGCATCCGCCGCCAGAATTCGTGTTATGGAGGTATTAGGTGGAAGCGGCCACCTCCCCTCCTTCGACGTCCTGTCCTCCTACGGCGAACCACAGGAGCCTCAGGGTTAAGCTCTCGTGCTCTTTCAGCCTCCTCCTTCTGCCGAAAGACATCTTCACAAAACGAGACGACAGCGCGCCATGATCTCTCGCTGTCGACCATAACAAGTAACAGATTCGGCAGGGAGAGATCACAGTCCACCACTGCCATCAACTCGCTCCGTTGGTCAGCCCACGCCGGGCACTCCTTGAGAGTATGAA
This sequence comes from Antheraea mylitta, assembly GCA_014332785.1. Lineage (NCBI taxonomy): Eukaryota > Metazoa > Arthropoda > Insecta > Lepidoptera > Saturniidae > Antheraea > Antheraea mylitta. Next base: position 3,926,880 of record JACEII010000027.1, on the reverse strand, counting down.
GTGGGGAATCCACATCACCCGTGTCACAATGGTGGCAATTCGGCGTCACCTCCCTCCCGGCTATCTGGTGCAGATACTTGCCAAAACAGCCGTGACCGGTAAGCATCTGCACCAGCCGGAAGGTCAGCGCACCGTGCGGTCTCTCCAACCATTCTACCAAGATGGGCGGATGGCTTCCACCGTCCACAATCCTGCCCTTGTCGACTCCAGGTCCTCCTTCCAAGCCAGCGTTACCATCTGTCGCCAAAAGTCTCGCTGCGCCTCCAGCTCCCTGGGTGAGATACTTTCGCCCCGGGAAATCTTCTCGACTCGCCACTTGTAAAGAGCCGCATGGGCACGGCTTACGATGGCCCAAGGTGGAGAGGCAGCTAGGACGCACGCTGCATCGTATGACACAGTACGGTACCCCCGTATGACCCTGACGGCCATTGTTCTATGTAGCTTGCGCAGAACAGCCGCATTACTGGCGGTCAGGGCCTCGTGCCAAACTGGGGCACCGTACAGTGCCATCGATCTCACCACGCCAAGGTATAGCAACCGGCAACCAGCGTTCGCTCCTCTTAAGTTGGGCAGGAGGCTTGCTAAAGCAGAGGCACTCCGCATAACTTTTGTATTATTTATGTGCAACTAGTCTAATCTATTATATATATATAATTCTTCGGTTCGTGTGCATGTAATTGAACTCCTCTAAAACGATTGGACAGATTTTTATGAATTTTTTTTTGTGTTCAGGTTTATTCAAGAATGATTTGGATTCACAATTGGACACATTTTTTTTATTATTAAGGCAGGACAACGTCCGCCGGGCCCGCTATCAGTCAAATGAAATGATAGGCATTCCTATCCTTTTTAATTTCACTTATTGACACTCGGTCCTTATCTAGAAAATAATTATTATGATATCTTTATTTAATATAGAGTTACGCGTTCAAACATATGTTTTCTTGTCGTAGAGAAGTGGGGCAAGCGGTATTGTGCTTATGTTTTTTCCTTTGCACAAAAAATATATTGTTAAGATTATATAAAATGCAGCCAAAGTCGTGGACAGCAGTCAAGTCAGTGGTGAAGCTGTAAAGTCCCATCAAGCCAATAGCGTTAGTCAGTTTGAAAAAAATATATGCATATAAATTATAGAAACAAATATATTTCATGCTTTATCGCTCTTACATTCATAATAAGTTTTTATGAGATAAAGCGATTATGCGGACAGATATCACAATATTCTGTCTCCCAACAAATGTTTCAGTGGCTGCGCAATTTAATTTGAAAACCTTAACTTCAACTGTTGTAGCGGATGGGGGCGAGGCAAGTGTAAAATTTCATTTTGGATAATATGACAGCTACACCTTTTGGATAATATAACAAGGGGGGAATCGTCATTGGATATCTCTTATTTAATAACCGAAACGTATTTTATGCTCACGTTTTGGTTTTATGATGATATTTTGTTTATTACGTTATGATGTTACGTTTGTCTTGTTAGGAAAGATTTATATGTGAATTATGTAATTGGAAAGTAGGGAAGAATATTCAGTACATATTTGTTTTAAATCATAATTGGGCGAGTCCGTGGAAAGGTCGATGTGGAAACACTATTTCTACAAATATTTTGAGTGCAAAGCAGCAGTGCTCCTATTACTTTCTATTCAAAAGGCATTGTGGTCGGTTGTGGTAGAGCCACGTTGAAGCTATCACTAGCTTCAGTATGAATGGCTAGGCTCGCCCGGGGTAGTGTCACCCTCTCACAAAAAGCCGATGTGAAGTAACAGTGCTTGCATTGTTGCGTTACGGTCAGTCAGTGAGAGCGCTGGAGGCCCACTTCACTCCCTCTCTTCTCTTTTCCCTTCTCCCTCCCCCCTTCCCCGCCAACGCACTTACTACTCCACTGGTGTTGCAAGTGTCTATGGACGGTGGTGATGACTAAACATCAGGTGGCCCACCTCGTTTGCCTCCTATAATATATAAAAAAAACCCATGTAGGAAATTTCTATATTATTATCTGATATCATTGATGTTAGTTATACACATATAGAAATAAAATGATACAGGTCTATTGTTGTCAATCAAAAACTTTTGGATAGACTTCAGTTATTTAATTTTTACTTCTTTGACTACGTTTGGCTCTTATTTAAAAAAATATCGCGACATCTTCATTTAATATAAAGTCAATAAACTACTATTTTTATAAGCCCGTTAAAAGACTTAGGACATTCTGTAAATATAGTATTTGTATACAGGTAATACCGAGTTACTTGTCATTCTTTGTACATAGTCATAAGATGCTTTCTTTTTTCGAGCTAACTACGCTGTTGACCTAGCAAGGTCTTAACAGCTTCACCGGACTACTACCTCATCATATGAATGTAATCAAAATATACTATACTAGCCTCTGCCCGCGACTTCGTTCGCGTGGAAAAGATACTCTGGACTAACGCTAACTCGCAGCGGAAGCTCTCACGAGGAAAAAAAACCCGATTTTTAAACATTCTTCATTGGTACTCCACTCTTAATAGTCTTAGCGTGATGATATATAGTCTATAACCATCCTCGATAAATGAACTATACACATTGAAGGTATTTATCAAATTGAACCAGCATTTCCTGAGATTACCCCTTACAACGTCACAACGTCAGAAGCTTTACCTCTTTATAGTATTAGTATAGATTACTAATAGTTAAAATAAGGTGCAAGTTCGTATCAAGTGTGTATTTATTAAAATATAATATCCAAACCGCAATATATAACAGTAAGCAAAGTATATTTTTGTTTTTATGTTTTTGTTTTCCTTCTGTACGTAGTTACGGATATAAGCTAGTTCAAAATATTTGCAAAACTTTAACTCACCGTCAGGATTCTCCCGATCAGGTCCGCTATCATGTTCGGATTCAGATTCGTCCCAGATTGTATCAGTGGCGATCTTCTGACGTGAGCACTCGATCCAGTAGCCCGGTGTTGGAATAAGGCTGTGTGGATATTCTTCGCAGAATTCATCTGAAATATAAACGGAAATTTAGAAACGTGTCCTTGAGTTATCTGTCTTCTTTGAAATCATTATGTAATATACCTATACATCCAGTGGCGGATTTGCAGACTTGGCCGCCCTAGGCCTCAGGCCATGTAGTAAGTACCAGCCACGCCTGTGTCAGTGAATTTTTTGTCACGATGGGCCGTCTCTAATATCTGACCGCCCTAGGCCCGGACCTCCTGGGCCTTAGGGCAAATCCGCCACTGTATACATCTTAGTTTTCTTAAGCTTAATTATCCTAAGTTTACTAACGAATTTAAATATTGTTTACCGCAACTCATTTTCTAATGAATATCGTTACATAAGTATAAACCAAAGTTCTCTGCCATGTCTGTCTCTTTGTCTGTTCGCGATACATTCAAAATCTAATGAACGGATTTTCATACGGATTTCAGGAGTAGATAGAATGATTCATTAGAAAGGTTTAGGTATATAATTTGTCATCGTTTTTTTATTATCAAGGCTGGACAACCTGCTAGTTACATATATATATTGTACATCCGCCTGGAATTAATTGTCCGCTGCCACGTCTCATTATAACATAAAACATATGATTTTATTTGCGAGCATCGCATCGTAATAGTCAACATCTGAAGATGCTCCGTGACGGATTGAAACGTGTGTAATGCATTGTGGTTCTTGCAGATTATTCTTTAACACGGTTTAATTAATTTTAACACTCATATTTTATAGGTACATGTCAACCGACGACAGGTTCAACCATGCGCCAACATACAGTTTAACCGTCAACTAACGACGCGTCTAATTACTCATTTATTATTTTAGCTATATTTCTTTCTATTAATTTCAGGATTAACTTTATGAGGTACATGTTGTGCAAATAAAATCAAAGTTTTTTGGTGTTTTGATAAGTGACAGCGGCCAATCATTCCGAGGCGGAAGTCCAAAGTAACGTTCACACTAATATATAATGATGGATTTCCGCTAAGTACCTCCGTCATTAATCAAAATTATCTGCTATTAGTCTGTAAGTAGAAAAAAAAATGGATTGTTTATTATTTGTTCAGGACAATCTTTGATATGACACAACCAATTTTAGTGAGATTTCTATTGGCTTTGCAGGCTTTATAGGACTTTTCAGAGATTACACAATACTGCGATTTCCGTGGGAGCTAAGCAGAAGTGATAACATTTAATATATAAACCGTAAAAAGGCATTCCAAAATTCATCTACATAAAACAAATTCATTCTAACATGAGCAAAGTTGCTGATAACACTTAATATACAAAATAAAATAAATTTATAAAAGATTCCTTCCCTACTATGTCTACGATAGATTTTAAATAATCAAAAAGGTGATAGGAAATTTTTACCCATACCTTTTTGGGCACATAATCTCTCCCGGATTAGGAAGGTTCGGAGGATCCCGAATTTCTAACCACAGATTTGTCGAGGGTTTATGCCTTAATTGTAAAACGTTAAGTTAAAAAAGATAAAAGCTTCGATAGGCGAGTATATTTTATTTCAATTTACTAAATAAATTGATACCTGTAGAAGATTCTGCTGTTATTAATTTGATAAAAAGTTGTGATTGTTTTATTCGGCTAATTTTGATTTTGGTAAACTTAAGCAGTGGGATATAATAACTATATTAATCGAGACTTTATTATTAATATTATTTATTTTAAAAATAGCGGGAATTATATACTATATATGCTGTTCAAAATGACAAAAATGAAAGTAGTAAACATAAAAAAAAAGTTGTGTGGTTTTATAAAACCAAGACGCAAGTGAATCTTTTTTCGACTCGTTCATTTTCGGAAAATTATTAATTTAGAGTGGTAAATTCTTAATCTTCTAAAAAAATAATTTTAACTTAATAACTGGAAAATGGGAATGATACTGAGAAATCGATAGTAGACAAGAGAGATTGCTGTAGGCGGTAGAGCCACGCTGAAGTTATTATTGGTTTCAGCATGACTGGGTAAGGTCGCCACCACCCGACACACAGAAAACCGACGTGAAGTAACAGTGCATGCATTGATGCCTTTCGTTCAGTCAGTGAGAGCGCTGGAGACCCATCTCCCATCCCCTCGCCCCTCCCTACTTCTCTCCCCCTTACCTTATCCCTCAAACAAAGGCTGGCAACGCACTTGCGACTCCACTGGTGTTGCAAGTGCCTATGGACGACGGTAATCACTTAACATCAGGTGACTTCTCTGTTCGTTTACCTCCTATGACACAAAAAAAATCCCTATACATTTTAATTTCAATCTGCGTATTAGAGTACGGAATACATAATAAATATAATAATTCAGATGATAGACGCATGTTAAAAAGTGAGCACAATATTTATTTCTATTATTTTGAATTGAGCCATGAGTAAATGGAGCCATATTGGCCTCGGCTGCTTTGCCGAGCACCTTTCCCTTTATCCCAACTCTGCGGACGACTGTAATGCGATAGATGAACGCAAACGTTTCAGGTGATGAAAAAAGTTTCACTTAAAAAACTTTAAAGAAATGATAATTTTTTTACTGTGCGATACAATTAGTACGAAATCGATTAATTAAGAATTATTAAGGTTCTAAAATCCGCGTATACTTAAAATATCAACATTATAATCATTTGTCCTAACTAATATAAATACAAATGTTTGTTTGTTGTTGTTGTTGTTAGTTCTCTATCAATTAGCAACCTAATTACATGAAGTATTATCTTAAAAATTTGCATACACTTGGCCAAGAGCACGCAAATCAATATGGGGGAATCATTTATCCGAAAGAAAAACTATTCCTGACGGACTGGGCATATTCAATTAACTCAAGCGGATCTGCCTGTAAAAGCTAGTATTTATATAAAAATCCACCGACGTCGATATCATTACCGAGATCGCTCTTTTCAGATGTAGATAAAATATTTAAACAGTGGGTAGGGTCGCTCGCTGCGGAAAGTGCTCCTAGTAGCCACATTTATTAGCGAAAGTTTAGCCTTTGTGTGGGTCTTTATTGAATATTTTATGTTACCAGCAATCGATTATAAAGTTTGTATTGAAATATTTGTACATATAAAATATGTATTTCCATATATCTTAAACATATATAAATGTGTAATATACGTAGTATATTAATAAGGTAAATAATAGACTCAAATCGCTTCATGACATTGATACAATTTACACACTTAATAATACGAATAATATAAATTATGTAACATTGAATGTTAATAGACATTTGGAAAAACAAAAAAAAATTAAACGAGATTGAATGAAAAAGTGAAAATGAATTAATCTATAAAAACTACAATTAAGCTATGTATGGAAAAGTGTTTAATTATTTTTATATGTAAATATTATGCAGTTATTATTAACTACAATGACATACACATCATTAAGTCGCACAATACTTTACTGTGATTACGTTTTATATTGTAATTAGCAGTTTCTTGTAGTTCCGCATGCGAAAAAAAAATATCGACTAACTGATTGACGAAAAAATAATATATTTCCATTCCTTTTTCTTTGTCTTTCGAGTTAAATTTCCAAAAATAGTTACAACTTACACTGTAATAGGAACCCGCATGCAAATTTACAGATTTCTGGCACCATGACTTGGGCAATACGACATGTCAATCATTTTTTTTCTCCAACTGACACAATATTGGCATAGTAAGACATTAATAGCTTCACCCAGCCTATTATGTAATTAATGAGATAGAATCTCCCAATGTATGTAGGAAAATTGATGATGTGCATCACTTGATAATGGAGTGTTACATAAACATCATTGAAAGAGAGGCGTTAATGAGTATTAGTTGCCAGAACGTAGTTATTTGCCAGCAGAGCATCTTGACTGAACTCTGTTCAGTTGAAGCTAAGATAGTGTATGACTTGGTAACGATACGTCATCAACGACTCTCTTGATGGAGCTAGAAAGTATAGGGAACAATGAGGCTAATATGTTTGATGGAATAAAAGCCCTTAAAATAAAATAAATGAAAAAATACATTTAAAGTGGAAAAATTCGTTGGTAGTAATTAGTCCTACATAGTTTTATAGTATGATTGCTAATGAAATGTCTACTTTAAGAAAGATGATATTTTCACTTATGACATATGATCATTATTAATAACACACAAAATTTCTCTTCTTTCATTCTTCAATCTTCGTTCTTGTGTTGGCGATAAAATGAGGCTCGATTCACTGTAAGGTAGAACACCAAACTTTACTGAATATGCTTGGCGTTCTTACTTAGAGTGAGTCGAGCTGTCACAATATTTCTTCACGTCTTGCGTTGGTACTGCTGTAGTTGTAGAAGTAAATTAGTAAAGTATTGAAAATAGGTAAACTCGGCTAACAATAAAACTTTTTATATAGCTAACTTTCATAATATATTCTAATAAAAATACATTAAGTATATATTTAACATTAATAAAACGTTACAAAGGTGAAATAAATTTCGCAACAAAATAAATATTAGTAACTAATGGCCAGCCTCGGCTTCGTCCGGGAGTAGTAGGTAAGTGGACTGTTTCCGTGTGAAGTGATGGCTTTTCCAATTGTTATGAAAATACACTTGTGAATAGAATTATCACATTGATCGTCTTATATTTGATTATTTTTCCTCATTTTTAAAGTTAATAACAGTCACTTTACACTAACTTTTTTTTACTTACTTAATGGATATATGCTATAGCAGACTTTTTTTAATAGATTATGTTATTAGGAATATTCAGTCGTATATATTTTTACTTTAAGTTGAATTAATAATGCATCACATAGAAGCTTTGAAAAGGCATAATTATTTCCAAATTGCTGACAAATGTTTGACAGTAATTGAAGTTAATCTCATATACGTGTCAACACAAATGCCCGTTTGACCGTTAAAAAGAATTTGCACTGACATACACTACACAACACTACGCGCTACGTTCTAACATTGAGCGTGCCTATCTGCTGTTTAACTTAAACGCTTTTATTATTAACACTTGAGTGACTCAAATCATACCTGACTGCCGCACCCAAAGTCATTCACCACTAAGAATATATAATAAAAATAAAGTTATTTGACACCCAATCACATCAAAACTATTGAAATTATCGACACAGGACTATGACTATTCGATGCGGATTTTTTTGTAGATGGTCCTAGACTATTTATTTTTGAGATTCGATAGGCCCTTCGCCATAATTGTAAATACTCAACGAAGCGGGTGGAATCATCTAGTCTATATACAATTATATATATACATAAACACTATACTGAAAAGGTTTTTCTATAATTAACTTTAGAAATAAAAAAATGAGCCGTCACGGGACATCTGGCAGATGTGAAACATCGAAATTGTTCGAATCGAACGAATCTCAAATTCTCAAATTACACTATAGGTATGCGAGCTCAGTGCGGCAAGAGATCGCGCACGGATGTTTGCGCATGGCATCGCGTCGCCACATCTCACACACTTGCCACGCCAACAATCAAGTTTACCCGCGCGTGTATAAGCGGATTATAAAAATCAGTTACATTTCCTTTTATTTCTTAAGTCTAAACAAATTTTCGGAGATATAATTATTATAGTTTTTACACTTGATTTTTATATAAAATTCAACTGCCTACTAAAAATTTTACTAAAGGTAGTTAGATATATTACAAACAAATTAAATTATATAATATAACCCAGTGTTTCTCAACCTTCTTTAGGCCATGTCCCTTACTAGGCTACCTTACCCCCATCTTAACATATCTAAAATTTATATGGCCCCCATACATAATTTTTAACCTTTTGAAAACTTACTTGACTTGGCGACTGTAATTACCCAGTTGATACTTTAATAATTATTTTCGGCATTTTTTTTAAAGAATTTGGCTTTTTTATTAAATTTGTCACCGATATCTAGCATTGTATTTAAATAACCCAAAGCAAAGGGTTAAAGTCATGTCGAGTTCATTTCTGAATTGCTCTCCTTAACTATCTAATTGCCCCCCTGTGGAGCGTGGGCCTCACGTTGAGAAATACTGATATAATCCAATCAGTATATCGTGATTTCGAATTGAAATAATACACGTTAGAAATTAATCTCATTTAGAAATTAAAAAAAATATATAGAAATAATATTATCGCAAGAGTTCTTAAGAACATTGTTACTATAGTCGTGATATTTTATCTATTGTTTAGAAAACTATTGAAAAGTCGATGGTTGTGTTTACTTTGTAAACAAAGAATTGTATTGCAATGGTCGGTCTGCAAAGTCAATAAATAATATCAGCTCCAATCCAGTACGTTTTATAATATATTAAATGGATCTCTTTTATCATTATTGTCCACAAATAATAACATTTCTATATAACGTTCGAAACTTATGTGCGTAGAAATGAATTTATACCAATAGAATCACAACGCACACCATTTAATACGCTCGACTATAGGTCTTATTTATTATACTAGCCCCTGCACGCGACCTCGTTCGCGTAGTAAATTTACTTTGGGCTAAAGCAGCGGAAGCTCTCAAGAGGACAAAAAGACCCGATTTTGAAACATTGTTCATTGGTGCTCCGCTCCTATTAGTTTTCGCGTGATGATATATAACCTATAACCTTCCTCGATAAATGTGATATATAACACTAAAAAAATTTTGTAAATCGGACCAGTAGTTCTTGAGATTACCTTCTAGAACGTCACAAACTCACAACGTAACAAAGTCACAACGTCACAAAGTCACAAACTTATATTTATATAGATTATTTTATATTACACTTATCTAAAATCCCAATCATAAAAACTAATATCGGATTAAATACACCTGTATCTTTATGTTTATCCATAGTTATGAACGTCTGAATTTATCAACCTGCCTCTGGCCATGCTATTTTCATTTGGTTCTGTGATAAAGACTTCATTATATTATATTGAAGTCAGAAATTACTGGTATATTTTGAGCGGCCGAACGATTGACTAGGACTGTATGTTATATGTAAAGTAAAGGTCTTTTTACAAACAATGTCCTTTATTACTGGAAAGTTTTAATTAGTATTTACAATGTTTCGTATGGCCGCTTACCACAAAAGCGTACTCACTGGACGACGCCGAGTTCCGTACATATTAAGTACAAATAAATGTTATACTTAGTTACTGGAAAGGAATAAAAATGAATAAATTTTATCGAATATTTTCAGCAGTCCTTAAAATTGCCTCAACTTTTCTTACCTTAAATTCTTTCTCTAAAACAATGTTGAAAAATATTAATGAAATAAATCCTAAGTCACTTCAATATCCTAAAAGGATAAAACAGATTTCTGGAAGGTATTTTCGATATATTGTCTCAGGGCTCGAAGTTTACAAATATATTAAAGCAAAAGTATATACGGGTACAAACACAATTTGAGACTGTCACATCGCCAGTGGCCTGTATCATTACCCACCCCTATCTGTGGTTACGTGTGCTACCAAATTGCTTGTAAAAGGATTTCGTTTAATACCGTTCGAGCAAATGCTTTTCGTTTATCTAATTTCTAACAGTAAATTAAAAGATTTTTTTTCACACAATTACAATTATTCTGACAGAGCAGTGTATAAATATGTTCCACTTCTCTTATAAATATTTATTTATAACCATGAAGTTATATTTACTGTTTGGGCTGATTTACCGATGTATTCCTCAAACACCAAAGACAACAAAGACTGATGGATCAATTGTTTAGTTCTGAGCTAGAAAATGGTATTTTCGCTTATTTGGGTGACATAGTGATCTGTAATAGTAATTTTGAGACCATATAAAACCCCCTTGCGGGTTAAAAACCAACTTAAAATGGCTGGATTAACCATTAATATACAGAAATGTTAATTTGCTAGACCATCATTAAAGTATTTAGGGTATATTGTGGATAGAGAAGGACTGCGAACAGACCCTCAAAAAGTAGAAGCAATATTAAATTATCCGAGACCTATAACATTCATAGAACTAAAGCGATTTATAGGACTAGCAAGTTGGTATAAGCGTTTTGTAGAAAATCTTGCAATAGTGGCAGCACCTCTGCATGATCTCACCAAAGGTGGCAAAAAAGGGAAAAAACTGATTTGGAAACAAAAAGCTGCAAAATCATTCTTAGACTTGAAAACAGCGTTGACTTCAACACCAATCCTTAACGTACCAGATTTTCATATCCATTTGCAATACAATGTGACGCCTCGAACAAGGGTATTGGAGCAGTCCTGACACAAACAGTAGAGGGAGAAGAAAAACCAGTAGCATTTGCTAGTCGTAAATTAACTACGATTGAATCCAAATATTCGGCATCGGAAAGAGACCTATTGAGTGTATTATATGCTGTTGAACAATATCGACCTTATGTAGAAGGTAACCACTTTAAGGTCATATCGGACCCTCAAGACCCTCACGGACGGTTAGCTCGTTGGGCAATGAGGTTATAGCAATTTGATTACGAAATTATTCATCGAAAAGGAAAGGAAAATACAGTACCAGACGCTCTATCAAGGGCAATACCAGAAGAAATTAATTTATTAGAAATAAGAGAAGATGACAAAGACGAATGGTATAAGAATAAAGAAGATAAAATCATAAAACGATCAGAAACATCAGATTGGGAAATCAGTCAAAATAAACTATGGAAGTATCAGAAACATCAGATTGGGAAATCAGTCAAAATAAACTATGGAAGTATCAGAAACTTAAACAATTTCCCCAACAAATGATCACTGAAAATTAGTGATATTAGAAAAATTACGCAACATCATCCTAAAAGAATGCCACGATGAACCCACAGCTGGTCATTTAGGTATTAAGAAAACTATTAATAGAGTAAGGCAACAATACTTCTGGCCATCTTTAATTCACGACACCAAAAATTACGTCAAGAAATGTGAAATATGTGCACAACACAAATATCCAAATCACCCTCCGAATGGTTTAATGGGTTTACGTAGAGAGATATCGGGACCTTTTGAAATTATCTCCATGGATTTAATGGGACCATTTCCCCGATCGAAGCAGGGTAACACCATGCTTTTAGTTATTTCATGTTGGTTCAGTAAATTTTGTTTTCTTTTTCCTTTGAGAAATGGCAAGGTTAATCATATAACTAAAATTATAGAAGAGAAAATATTCTTAATGTTCGGAATATCAAAAGTAATTATACGCGATAACGGAAAACAATTCATATCAAATCAATTTAAAGAAAAAGTAGGTAACTATAACATTGAAATATGGTACACACCCTATTACCATCCTCAATCGAATCCTACAAAATGTATTAATAATGTCATTGGTACAGCAATCGCTTCTTATGTCGATGACAATCACAAGGAATGGGACAAATATATTCCACATATTGGTCATGCCATTAGAACATCAGTGCATGAAGTTACAGGGAAAACTCCATCTTACTTATTCTTTGGGTGAGAAACAAGCATTCAGAATCAAAAACCAAACAAAATAAATTTAGAAGAACCTTTAACTTTTAATAGGCAGAAATATGAAGAAAATCTAAAATTGCGAAAAGAAATCGTGGCTGATGTACAAGATAGATTAAAAAGGCTTATGAAGTAAATAGTCATTATTATAACTTAAGTAGACGCCGAGGCAAAGATTTCCGTGTTGGTGAATTAATATGGAAACGCACTAAATTCTTATCGAATGCACAAAAAAATTTCACGTCCAAGTTAGCGCCAAAATTTGAAAAAGCTGTATAATCAGAAAAAGTATCTCAGGATATTTACAAACTTAAAAGCTTGAGAGGCAAGAATTTAAGCACGTGGCACAGTACTGATATTACGCATATGAATTGAATCCAGGATGGATTCCTTCAAGCAGGGGGATAATGTAATGACCACCGGTTAATGTATGTATGACACCGATAGATGTCACTAGTTGTTACGTTGGAGATTGGCATTGACGAGGTGATTAAGAGCGGGTATTAGAAAAAATAATAATAGTTTATGAGCGTTGGATGAGACGTCTAAAATGAAAGTTTAATCGTGTGGTGCGTTGTGATCGTAAACGTGAAATCACCACAGTTTTGGCAACCGATATATTAGTGGATCGTATTCGACACGGGGTAAGCTATGCTACTTATTAAATGCGTAACACCAAAAACAATCTAGCTTCAATATTAATTCACCTCCATGAATTTGATTACAGTTTACCGAAACGCCCTTAAGAAATAGGTCAATATTTCTATATGCGTAACGCAGGGCGTTAAGCAAAACCAATTTTCGGCATATTTGGAGCTGTTTCTCCGTCGGTGCTAACCAGGTAACGATCAGAGTTCACTAGGGCCGTTAAGTTCTGCATACTCAAAAATCTTTAAACTCAACTCCGTGGAAGACGAACCCGTATCATTACAAGCGTCAGCCGACAGGAGCAAGAGTGCGAGAACTTTTATAAGTGTACTACCACACGTCATTCAACAGTTCAATATACATTCGCATTACCTTTTAAGTCGTATCCTCAGATTCATGAGAACCTCAATGCGTCGAATGTTTATCACATTTCCGACAAATACAATTTTAGTGATTGTTTGTCGTGTGGTTCAACTCCAGCCCAACTCAAGAAACATCCCTTGTGGTTTAAAGGGCCGCTTTGGGTACGTAAGAGTTCCTTAAAATTGCAAAGACAGCCTTTTAAGTCAGCAAGCGCCGCCGCTGGAACTACAAGCCAGCCAAACAAGATCGCCTCCGCAAGACACAGATGTCCTACGGAACCCTAATCCCGAGCGACGGCCACGCTTTTTGCCCACCGTTGTTGAGAGTCTTCCCAACTGGACTTTACACTTCCAACGGTTGGCAGAGATGCTGGGGCGCGCGCCGAACGCACGCCCTTTTGGCAGAGGGGTTCGCTTTATCCCTCAGAGCCAAGAAGAGCACGGGATAATTACCTCTCTATATTACAAAGTGATGAGGGAGTGAAATGGTTTATATATTCACTCCCCGACAAACGCAGCCTTAAAGTCGCAATCCGCGGCCTCCCCGTAAACACCCCCTCAGAAGAGGTGGTAGCCGCCCTTGAAGAAAACGGATTCCATCCGCTCTACGCAAGAGCGATCCATGAAAGACAAGGAAGAGCAGGGTGCATCTTCCATTGCGCACTCAAGAGAACGCCAGGCCTGACTATTTACCAAGTGGAGGAGCTTCTTCTGATGAAAGTCAGAATAGAAGGGTGGCGCGGGAAGAGAGGGCCGGCGCAATGTCATCGCTGCCAGCAATTTCGGCACTCCTCCCACCAGTGCCACCGCACGATCGCCTGCGTCAGATGCGGGGGGCCACACCCCGCTCACCAATGCGACCGCCCGATGAGTGAACCAGCAATCTGCGTGAATTGCGGGGGCCCTCACCCATCGAATAATTTCAAATAATGCCCCGTGTTTCGACGCGAGGCACGCAACCGCAGGGCGAGCACTGTCGCCCGGACGGGTGATTCCGGACGCAAGACGACTGCATACACCCAGCAATACAACACAGTTGAGGAGACAGCAGCGGCGAGCCTAATGACCCCCGCCAACGATTCCACACCTCGAGGAGGCAGAAAAACACCCCCGTGTAAAAACACGAAGAAAGCCACAAAGGAGATTACAGAGGCCCAGCGACTGGCTCTCCCAAAGTGGCGCAGAGATTGCCTTGCCGGATTTGAAGAGCAATTAGCCACAGCGAAAACTCCTAAGGACCGATTCGTCCTGGAGGAGTTTATCGAAATATGCCTAGACTCACAGTACAAAGGACGACCGATGCCTGAAGAAATTAAATAAGCAGCCCTTAGATGAATCACCCATCTCTATACCCACCCAAGGACCGACTCATATTCATGAGTCGCGAAGGAATGGCCACTGTAGAAGGCAACATGCCTTAACCAGTTTCCTCGTCCGCCCACAAGAAGGGGTGGAGTGAGATGACCGCCGTGGTTAAGTCAGCAAATTTCTCTAATATAGAAATGCTGGAAATAATAACTTTAGCTGTTCCTACGATTCAACAAAGTGCACCAATATTTTATGCCATAGCTCAACGCATGTCTTCATGGAAAAAATGTTTGCGTGTGACTGTTTATATGTTGAGATTTGTTAGAAAACTCAGGTCTCGTGGTTTTCCTACCAGCAACGATATGGCTCAAGTGGAAGCAGTCATAGTTCAGTGACATTATCGTTTACTTCAAATTACAGATTCCGGTCGTTGGATATTTTAAAATAAAAGGAAATTGTAAAAAAGTGTTGTATTTTATTTAGGACAATATTACTCATGACTGGCTGAATCTCGTTTCCAAAAACAACTTCCAAAATGATTTTGGCAACGGGTAAAAAAAAAATAGACTCTGTTTTGCTAGATACACGGATAAAGGACATAATGCTGCGGTCATGCTGCTTCACGATTACCTTAACTTTAATGTATACTACAAAATATGTTATTTATGTTGTGACACTATCAATATTAAAATCCAGATTTTTTTTTACAAATTTGTAGAATCTTCATAAGCATTCACAGTACTGTTCACAGCAGTGCTAGGAACTCTTCATTCTTTTTCGCTTAGCGTCCTTTCCAACATTAATATTTTATTACATTATTGATTCGCTCCTAAGGACCGTAGCGTGATGTGAGATACAATATTATATTTGATTGCAAAAGTAACAGAGCGTGTATCAGTTTGTATACACAGAAGAAGTGAAAGTTCATTGGCTTATATGTATTAATGTGAATGCTCATAAACACGAAGTGCCGTAGTATAAATACTTAACTATACATTTACTTATTTTGAAATACTACTAGAGCTAGACTTAAACATACACACAAATACATTAGATATGTAACGTTTAACGCGTAACGTAAAGTTTTCTGCACAATGTCATAAAAATTTTCAGTTCAATTTTTTTTTATCTGACTCATAGTTTCAGAATATGTTAACATATAGGTAGTATTGTATAGAACAGCGGTCGTCACACTTTACTGCCCAAGGGCCACACATGACAGTGCGAGTGCCAGTGCCGGGCCGCAGAGTATGTGAACGCTCCAATATCGACATTATATGTATACTCGTTTTTAGCTCATCGATTATTTACTTTGAACTAGCTGTGCTCGCGAAGTCGTTCGTTTGGGAGTTGATATCGAAACAAGTAATCATAGATAATGTTCATTAGAACGTTTATTGAAAAAAGATAGTTTATAAACATAGGTAATTAGGTAAGAAAATATTTAAGAAGTTAACGCCGTAATAAAAATACCTGTTTTATAATTAGGAATTGTGGTGTTGAACTTTTTTAATTATTTCTTGTATATCGGCATCCTTTGGACTACATGCAATCCTCATTGTGTCTTCTAAATGGGTGGAAAGGCGATTCCGGTATTTATTTTTTAAGAAGGTAATTTTAGAAAATGAAGCTTCTCAAAGATATGTTGAAGGGAATATGGTTAAAACAAATTGTGCGCAGTCTTGTAAAGATTTGTACTTGCTAGGGGCATTTCTCCAAAATTCTATGTACTCCTGCTTTTCACGGTGCTCAATGAAACTGGCTTTTAGCTGTGTGTCGTGTTTTAATTTAATGATTTCATTCATTATCTGTGTTTTAGAAAACCCAAACCGGCAAAATAATTTCATATCTTCGTTATCAACATGCCAAGGGTTTTCCACGAGTATAAAGCAGTTCTTAATTTTTCGCACATCGTCAAATCTATTTTGTATTTCTCTCAAATATTCTTTCAAATAAGATATTAAATCTTTATGGATACTGTCGGGAATAGAAACTTCGCATTGCAGAGCAGAAACAGTTGGAAAATTTAAAAAATCTCCTGCTTCGAGTTCATTTATGTATAATTGCAGTTTGTCCTGAAATGCAAACACTTTATTTGTTATTTGCCCAATTATTTTGTTAGATCCTTGCATCTCTAAATTCAGACTATTGAATTTCATAGTCATGTCGGTTAAAAAAGCCGCAAGTGTCCACCAGTCATTTTGTTGTAGTTGGGGGAATTCTTTGCCACTTTGTTGCAAAAAAAGTATAATTTCGTGTTTTAAATGAAAGAATCGTTCCAATACTTTTCCTTTGCTTAACCATCTGACGGCTGTATGTAAAATGACATCGCCATAATTAGCATGTAATTCTTCAAGTAGGTCTTTGAATTTTCGATGATAAAGTTCGCGCGCGCGAATAAAATTTATAATGTTTACAATCGTATTCATCACGTCTTTTAACAGGTTATTAGAAATTTTGCTTGCCAAAGTTTCTTGATGCAACAAGCAATGAATGGGCAACAAATTAGGTAAATTCCATTCTTTCTTCATTAAAGCAATCAAACCATTATTTGCACCCACCATTGACGGACAACCATCAGTACATACTGATATCAATCTATTTACAGTTATTCCGTGTTTTTCCATAAATTCTTTTAGAACTTCCATAAAATCACAACCTCTCGTACGATCCTTCATGGTAATTACAGCTAAGAAGTCTTCTTCTATGATTCCGTCCACTATACCGAACAAATAATGAGCACTGAGCCATAGAAGTTATATCCGTGCTAGAATCGCAAGCAAGACTGAAGTATTTGCAGTTTTTCAATTTGTTAATCACTGCCTCAAACAAATTTTTCGAAATATCTTCAACACGGCGGCGACAGGTAGATTCAGAAAGTGTAAGCTTTTTTACTTCTGTCATTATTTGTTTACTATTTGAAAAATTTTCAAATAACGTTTGAGAAACAGTTATCGTACACTCTTTCATCAATTCGGCATCAGTAAAGGGCTTCATGCGTTTTGCTAGGATGTTACATACTTGGTACGATGCTTTTGTAATAGCCTCATTTTGCCCGACCGCTGTCGTCATTATATTTTGTTGATAATGAATTGACGATTTCAAATGACTTAATTTATTCTTTCTTTGCATCGATTCTAACGGGTAGGCTTCGGTAAATGAACTATGCTTACTTCTGTGGTGGCGAAATAAATTGTATCGCTTAATTCCGACGACAGTTTCCCGGCATATTAAACAAATAGCAGTACCCTCCTTATATCCACTTATAAAACAAAATTCTTCCTCCCATTTTTCTTGAAAACTTCTATTTTCATCAGTTATCTTTCTTTTAGTAGCACATTTAGATGATACTCCCGCCATAATACATAAAATACCGCACGCGCAATCTATGAAGCAAGAAACGTTTATTCTTGTGCGTAAAAACAAATGAAATGACTCGCGTCGCGGCTCGTCACGGGCGCGAAGCGGGGAGCGCGGGAACAAGTCACGACACGATCACGCGCGAGTAGCGTTAAGAAGCTACCTCGGTCCCACTAGCACCGTTAGAATTTTCTCTTTATTTATTGAAACATGTTTATTTTTCAATTGGCGGCGCTAGTGGGACCGAGGTAGCCCCTTAAGTTGGTTTTTGATTTCTGTCTAGGGCATCTGGGTAAAGTTGTCTTGAAATAATTTATTTTGTCGCGGGCCGCACGAAAAACAACCGAAGGCCGCATGCGGCCCGCGGGCCGCAGTTTGACGACCACGGGTATAGAACAACAGATGCATAGTCCGGTGAAACTGTTAAGACCTTGCTAAGTAAATAGCGTAGTCAGTTCGAAAAAAAAAGTATAGAACAAATTGGTTGGTAAATTTTATAAAATATGCCATTCATTCAATTATATTTTGTTCGAAACGGCCATGTTAAGTATTCCCGCGTTTATAGTTTCAAATGTTAATGCTTATTAAACAATGCAAAGGAATATTATGAAGATTTTGACCTTATTTACGTTTAACATCGTTAACTATTAAAATTACTTCATAAATAATGATAATTAATAAATGTAAAAAATACAACTATAATTCTATAAAATGAAACAAGTTATAAATAAATTCACACGTCATCGAAACAAACAGCTGTCAGATAAAGAGTACAGTTATATATGTTGTTAAATATCGTCTCTGATAGCCATATTTATATTGGCTATAAATAAATATCACCCTTATATAAAAACCTTCAAAGTTGTTTGACAGTCTGATATGACAAGTGTTGACAATACATTAACTTTATACACCTCCACGAATACTGATAAAACCTTCCTACGCTTAGAAATAACGAAGTTTAAATATTTTATAGGTACTTGTTTACGCGAGCCCTTCGAATGCGTGTGGTTTGCTGGAAAATCGTGGTACTATTATGAGAAAAGTTTTTACGTAACCGTGGCCGCTGCAAAATTTTTGATATAAACGGAACATGACGAAGGAAATTGAGTTTCCTTGCATTTCATTTCACGGTTGATGTAGTAGGGCCCGTCATTGTCAAATCATTCAGACATACCCTCTTTCAGAAATCATGATGGGGACTTATTCTAAGATGTATTCGTAATAATGCGTTTTTTTATACGCTTTATTTGTTAGATTGAAAATTAACGAACATTTAGTTAAGTTTGTAATATATATGGGAGTGGAACGGATATTTACTGTCCAACTTGTGTTGGGAAAATTAATGTATGTCAAGTTGTCTGTGGATGTTATGTTCTTCATTTTTAGGTTACATAAATTTAGTAGAAATACGATATTGTGATGAATATATGTTATGTTTTACATTCTATTTGATTAAGACCTATCTGGTTCATAATGCCCTTTGTGAATTGTCTAATTTTATCTCATACCAGCTTTTGCCCACTATTTCGTCCGCGTGTAATAGTTACTTTGGGCTAACTAATACGCAGCGGAAGCTCTCAATAGGAAAAAATACCCGATTTTTAAACAACCTTCATTGGTGCTCTACTTATATTGATCTAAGCGTGATGATACATATCATATAGCTTTCCTCGATAAATGAGCTAACTAATTCTGAAACAATTTTTCAAATCGGACCAGTGATTCCTGTGATTAGCGCGTTCAACCAAACAAACCCTCCAGCTTTATAATATTAGTATACATTAATACTCTTCTCTCGTATTTAACTGTAGCCTTCATTGATATTACAATTACTTTAGTTAGAGTGGATCGATTTTAATGAAACAAACGCTAAGTTAGGTTCTATTGTGAATCCAGTACATTAGTAGTGATGCGTGTTAAACAAACAGACAGACTTTCTAAAAATGATATAAATATGTTTTACTACTTATTCCTAGACACCTTTAACGATTTTTTTTACGAACATCGAAAAAGTACAGATTACGTTAGATTTATATTCTTGTTATATGTATAGATAGATATAGAACGCACTGCGTATTTCTGCGTATATAAAAATTAAAATTTATTTAAAATTAAAATTTAATTTAAATTTATTTACACAAAAATTTAATTAGGTATTGATCTTTCGAATGATTTCTCATATTAATCATAGGGCTATACAACTGCGACAGAAGCCTTGGTATAATTAACAATCTTAATAATATACTGAAGGTTTTTTTTTTCTTAAATGTTTTCAATTTTAAAGTATAGTTTCAAAAAAGTTCTTTTTATCCTTATTGGATACTATAATGACGATTATTATAATTAAATATTGAGGCCAGACCGAAATATAACATACATGTCTAAATGAAAGAATTATTTTAACAGGTTGAAGTAGAAGGATTTTAATATATACTAAATATAACTCATGTACTGAGCCATTACATTTTTGTTATATATTTAGTCTGTGCTCGGTCATACTGGACTTTGAATAGTCTAGCTTATTTATTATGACAGACTAAAAATATTTCTAATTTGTAATATATTTTTAACATAGTTATTCTCGACCAAAAAATGTAGAAAGATATTAGTGTTAAATTGTGAAATGTTTACTCATATTAATTCTTTAAAAAGTCTTTATTTAGGGCAATCAATAATAGCATATTTAGATTACTTGCTATCTATTTTTTGCTAGCAAAAACATAAAAATACAGACTACTATTATTTCAGAAATTAAATTAAATAAATCTCATTTGTAATAGGTATTTTACTTTAAAATTAACTTAAAAGTTACTCGTAAAACTTAGGCAGTATAGAGTCTTAGTTACAAGAATATAATTTTGTCATGTATATACAATTATTGTGGAAGTGTTACTGTGTACTGGCATAACATAAACATTATTCAATAGCTCCGATATTCCGGTGAAAGCTTAGTAGTCAGGTAACATGCATTCTCCATTTCACACTGACAGTTATTGACTAGTTGGAATTATGTGAGAACCCTCCTAGCTGACGGGGACAGGCGAACCTACGCTAAAAGGATGACGGCCATCCGCTGAATAAAGGAAAATTGAAATGTTATTAATATGTTCCAACAATACGTTAATAATAACTAGTAGTGGCCTACGAGAACTAATAGATAACATATTATTAATTATTCTACTGCATATTTATCGTTATATGTTATTATTATATATAACTAGATGACCCAGTGTACTTCGTATCACCTATTTTAACAAAATGAAATCTCTCTCTTCGCTAAAATCGCTGAAAATTTTGATCGGTAATGTTAGAGTTTGCCATTCTCATAGGTTGTTATACGAGACAAAATGTCATAAAAAAAAATATCAAATGTCTTTGAAAAGATAACGTGAGTCTAATAGTGTTCCGAAAAAAAAAATGTAATATTATTAAATAGCTATCTATGCATTGCCTGTTTCGCAAAATGTGGATCGAGTGGCAGGACAACCTAAGTACATGTCCCAGTTCTTGCAACTAATTATTACGCTTTGCTGAATTTAAAAAAATAACCGCAGATTGCTCCTTTTTTTAAAAACAAAAAATATTCATAATGTTAAACTACAGAAAAATCAAATCAATAACAAATTGCTATCAATCAAAAAATAGACACTGGATGACAAAATGAAGAACTTCCATTTCTAAATCTAATCCCCAAAGAGCTAAAAGAAGTAGAAATGATTGAAGGAAGCCAGGAACAAAACATGGTCGGTGTTCTGGTACACCCAGACTTATCGGAGTTGCCAATGTCTAGCGCCACATCACGCCGAGCCGAGTCCTAACAGCTCGCCTTGTTTGCCTTCGCCGTCAGATTGATCGATATGTCGCCTTCCGATAAAATTTTTCATAATTCTCGGAATTTATAAATTAAAGTTTACCTACAATAAAATCATCGTATTGACTTGAGGTTTATTTCGGTCGGATATATTTTATTAAGAATACATATACATTTCACATAAATAAACACGCACACTGGCTTACTTTCAACATCTTACATCATTTTAATTTCAAACTTAAATGAAACTTCCTAACATTTCGTATGAATACAATATTTTTATTTGAATAAAAAATGAGTGAAACAGTCAATCAATATAAAGGTTTTTAATAAACTATATTTTTGCCTTTTTATGCGATGTGTAAATATATAAAAATGATTGTTTTCCGACGCGTGAACACGCTACGTAAAATTTCCATGCTCTAAACCGGGAAACTAATGGAATTCTACTCGTTCCATTTTCACAGGAGCACTTCTGCGGTAGGGCTTGATTTCATTTCATGTTGCTTGCATTTGTTGTGTTTATTGTGCCCGCACTGTTTCCCGGTGGTCATCAGTGGGATTTACACGTGAGATTGCTGGTAGCACAATTTATTGACTTCGTGGATCTATTACAGTTCGTCTGTTCCTTGATATTTTCGAACAATAACGGTAAATAAATCTCTCACGCACTTACAAACTTATGATAGAAGTTTTTAATAACGGTATAGTAGTGACAGAACGATATTTAACCGATATCGATTTTGTGTTTATTTCTCTATTTCTCGATAAAGATTTTTTTTATTTTCCTTAAAAACATTGACAACGAACAAAGTATGTCAACACAATTACAACCATCGAAACATTAAAACTTAAATACGCGATAATCCGAGAATCGTGTAATTCGGATATATGTTCTCTATTTAAAACCCTTAATTTAATACGTTCTTCAATTATATTGGTCCCGATTCAGCCGTAGGGAACGAACAAACGTCAACAGTTTGACAGAAAGTGAGTAGAACATTTTATATGGGAAAATGAAATTCTTGTATTTACTATCTTCCTCGCAATTTTTCCATATTTTCTCACCTTTTAAACCTTCCCTGGACAACGATGAACATTGCAGCACCAAAATCAGCTAAATGGACCCAGCCGTTCTCGAGTTTTAGCGAGATTAACGAACAGCAATTGATTTCTATATATATAGAAGATAGAAGATGTGCGAACAAGACGCCATTATGTATTAAATAATATGTGTGACACCCTTTCACACATATTATTTAATTTATTTCATTAAATAAAGCAATTCACAATGCCACACTCAAAGTAACAATACGAACAACGAATATTCCTTTCAATCAAAGCAATTCGAAAATTGTTTTTATTACCAATTAGTTTTACTCGCGACTTCACTCGCGCCCTTGTGGATTTGATCATCTCTAGGGAACAGTTTTTTTGGTGCAAGGTATTGTTTGAACCCCTGACAGGGCTACTCAACATTTCATAATGATTGCTTGAGTAGTTTACGCGTAAAAGCGTAACAAACAAACAAACTAGCAAAAACATTCCCATAACATAAAGAAAAAATAAGTATGGATTGTTACACATACAAATATAATACAAGAACACAAATACGTAATAAAGCCAATAATAAATTAACCAACTTCACAATAAGTAACAACACTTTATAACGACGATTATCAAGAAATACCACGATAAAGTATAGCTTTAGTATTCGTTATTGGTATCTATGAAGTAACATTAAATTGGAGATAAATGTACTACAATATTTATTATATGCTATATATATATATATATATACTATGCCTGAGGATACACACGATCATTAAAAGGGAAAATAAAATTTGGATAGCAAGAATATAAACTTGTTAATTGAACATTAATTTTCGTGGAAACTTCGAGCTGAATCTTCATTCGAATGAAAGTAAAACTGAACGTAATTATTCCGTTCTGTGAGTTTAGGAACAGTTAAAAGGAGTAGCGAATGGTTGGCGCGTTTAATCTTGTCAATTATCCAGAAAATTGGAAAGGGGACCCGCTTTAAGTCCGCGACACGCCGTTATTAAGGTTTTATCCACATTACAATGCTTCGCTCCTGGACTAATTCTGTAAGTTATTCCGATTAACTAAATGTTTTCATACCAACATTCTTCAGTGTGAATTCTACTAATTTCAATTATTTATTTATTGTTGAATTATAAAGTGCTTTAATCACGAATACAATGTTTTAGACCATTCATTATTTCAACATTATTTCTTACTATTTAGCATTGATTGATAGTCATTACTTTGTTCTCGTAGAATTGGTTTTCCCATTATATAGGACCTACGCATTTCATCTGGATTAATTGTGTGCTATCGTTTTTTTATTGCAAGTCTGTCGTTAGGAAATTCTGTACATTGCATGATATTCCTGTTACACTAATTATTATTGCTTAGCCCATACGGAAAAGTTTATATCTCGTCTCTTGGAAAATCAAATTTAAAATATTCCATTTTAGTTTTATGAATAGCTCTTATGCCGAGTAGTCTTATATTGATTTCCGATGAGTTCGCAGTGTATAGTGTATTTTATAATCATTCGAGAAAATATAAGTATACGCCTTGTATTTTATATGTACAAATTCCCAATAGTAGTAGTTTTCGGGTGACTGAATTATCATTTGACAAAGGCAAAAATTTATTTAAGGTTAGATTTTAAATATAAATATTAATTTATAAAGGTGTTATATTAAGATTCATTTAAAATCAGAAAGTGTTTGTTATAAGAGTTGTTGTATTTGTTGAAATTAGTCCAAAAATACTTTTATAACGGGATATCTAATCATTAATCTTAATTTTTTTAATCAATTATCTCTAATATAATATTTAATTTACATATTAGTTCCATTGAAGAGTACTCATATACTTCTTATGGCCAAAGAAGACATTGTCTGAAAAATTAATACTCCTAGGTCATAAAACATTGTCCAATTATCCTAACAAGGTTCCGTTAAAATGCTACGACAAACCCTATATTTTAACAATTTAAATTTAAAGTATTCATATATATATATATATATAACATAATTATTATATAGATTTCAATGAGACATAAATAAGAATAGATATTATTATTTACAATGTATTTATTACTTGCATAACATTGATAAAAGGCAAGATGTCGCTGCTCTACATACATAAATAACAACGATTTTATACAGAATTGATGTACTTGAATAATATTAATGTGTTCGTTATTTATTATTTTTGTGTTACTTAAATTATTTTTCAGAATTATGAGTAATTACTTTGATTTATATAGTTCGTCTTATAAATCATATAGTTCGGCTTATAAAAAGCAAAATGTCGCTGATATTTACGTATTCTTATGTAGAACGTATTGTAAGATGGAGCTTTGCCCAAATAAATAGTGACAGTACCTACGAAATATTTATTGGCATCCCTGACCGCATCGCCTATGTGTTATACATACATTCGAACAGTATACAAACCTGAACAAGCTTGAGGTGGCAACGGGAAGATTAGCGTTGTGGATGATTTGCGCCTAGCGACGGCACAGCCCAAGGATTGTGGTTTGAAGCTGCGTAGCTGCTGCATGAAATCGCTGCACTCCATCAGCGCTACGTCAGCGAAATGTAGGTCGCACAGGATCTGATTTTTGAAGCGGCGTGCGCGTTTCTGTTTGATTGTTAAAAAGAAAAGTATGGATTAAATTGTCGGATTTAAAACATATATAAATTGACCTAATTATAGACTTCAGGTGATCTTAAACTAATTCAAAAATAACGTTAGTTAGATATTGTTTATAACCTCTTTGCATTTCAAAATTTATATGTTTAAAAACGATATATTTTATATTACTGTGGTACGATAAAATACATGCAAATCGGCAAATCTGTTATTTGAATTTATAATTTAGTATAAATCTTCTAATCTACTGACAATAAATCGAACCTGAAATAACATATAAATACTTTTCATAACTGATTTCGGCGTGTAGCCATAAATTTCAATTTGAACATTCGTATATGTTTTAAACAAAATACAGTTTGCACTGTTATGGATCTTTTGCAGACGTTCACTACTTAATCGCTAAACGAGCTAATACTCGCGACTTTGTCTGTGTCGTTTTTCATCTTAGCAATATATTTTATGTACAGAGTAAAAACAAACTTCCACATCGCTTGCCCCATTTCTCAAACTTTGTAAAATATATATATATAGAAATCAAACCAACAGTTTTTAAGGGATGTGCGTACAATCAAACACCTATATATTTTTTTTGTAACCTATAATAATCGTAGCGTACAAATGAAATATTGCAGTGATTAATCTTTTAAAATTAGTCACTAATCCCAAAAATAAATAAGAAAAAAATACACTTTTACGTAAATAATTGTATTGAGTTAACTAAAATACGAAAATGGTTATTTAATATTAAAATAAGTACCTGGGCGACCGAGCCCAGCTCGGTTCTTTAAAAAAACTATTTGAAATTAAAATAAACTGTTTGATTTGCCTCACTAAATTACCATTTTTACAAAATAAAAATTAAATAAGATACCCCTTTGTTGTCACTTGGATTCGAACAGAGGTTACACGGATTTTCGAAGCAACCGATCTTCATCTGAGCTATTTTTGTTTTGACAGCGTCAACGAAATTTAACTTTATATTCTAGCTATATTTTTTCATTCCCTGAAATCTCAGTTAAAAAAATCTTCTAGTAATAAAATCTAGCTAATAAATCTAACATATAACGAATTATTGGTAAAAAAAAAAAAGAATATTCTATGAAAACTATGTATATTTCAAAAATATACAATTCCATACGAGCGTGATCGGTAAATCTTTCCGTTATCGGGGATTAGGCAATTGCGACCCAAAAAAAAACAATTTCCGAAAGGTATAATAGGAAAGGGTAAATCAACGTACCTACATATAAAAACCGCCTATTTTGTATATTCAAATCGTTATATCGCACACACAAAAATAAGCTTTTTCGAATGAATACACCTTTGTTGCCGTATTTCCTTGTGTCACGGCATCGATGAAGGCGTCTAAAGCTATCTTTTATGAAAACCGTCTTTTATAGGCATGGATTTAGAATATAGATATTGAGAATAGTATAATATATAAAAAATATTACCAATATAGTGAACATAATACTGCTACTAGGAGAATAGAGTCAATAAAACAATTAAGTAGCATTCATTACTGCGGTGAGTTTTTAAGCAAAAGTTTTTTTTTTATATTATAAGGGACAAACAAACAAGAGGATCACTTAATGGTAAGTGATCACCGCCGTTCATAGATATTTAACACCAGGGATGTCGTAAGTGCGTTGCCGGCCTGTGTATGAGGGAGGGAGAGCTAGGTGGGGAAGGGGGAATGGGAGAGAAGAGAGCAGCAGGGAGGTTGTTATCCGGCACTCTCACTGACCGATCGAAACGCAACAGTGCGAGCACTGTTACTTCGCGTAGGTGTTCTGTTAAAGGGTGGTACAATCCCGGACGAGCCGACCCATTCATGCTGAAACCAATAATAGAGTGGCTCTACCACCTACTACTAAGTTAATGAATGCAAGCACAAAGTGATTTTCATAACTCCTTGAAACGAAAATATCTTACAGGAGTGTCGGTTTTTCCAACTATCTATATATCAAAGAATAACGAATTTAGTTATTACCAGCTTTTGCCCGCGACTTCCTTTGCGTGGAATAATTAATTTGGGCTAACGCTAACACGCAGCGGAAGTTTTCAAAAAGGAAAAAACCTTGATATTGAAACATTCTTCATCGGTGATCCGCTCCTATTGATCTTAGCGATGATGATATATAGTCTATGACATCCTACGATAAATGACCTATCTTACTACATTAAAAGAATTTTTCAAATTGGAACAGTTGTTCCTGAGATTAGCGCGTTCAACCAAACCAAAAAACAAACCCTCCAGTTTCATAATATTAATATAGATTTAATCGTGTGGTTAAATAGAGTTAGTAGTCCGGTGAAGCTGTTAAGACCTTGCTGGGTCAAAAGCGTAGTCATTCAAAAAAAATAATTAAATAGACTATCCATCTTTTATTATTCTCTAGCAAGCACTATACTGGGAACATGTGAAGGGTAACGGGAGGTAAACTTCATGGAGACGCGAGTAACACCAGTCACTGAGTGATATATCCTTTTTTTTCATCTGACTACGCTATTGACCCAGCAAGGTCTTAACAGCTTCACCGGACTACTAAGGTGAGCGTATAAGGCACTCAGCCGATTTTATTTGACAACTAGATCAAGGGTGTACGGCACACCTCGGCTTGGGCTGTTGCCTGATATGTGCAATTCGCGACCTATCTGAGCTAACCTCAGCTAACTATTCATACGTATATGAGTTGTTGAAACATATATGTGTACCAAGCATACATACCTCAACAAGTCTTATAGATATTTCGTATCGGATAATTTTCTGAACTATTTCAGCTCGATAAAGAAAAAAAAAAACCCTTCCACTTTCATGTGTAAGCGTGCACGTGTGTGAAGGTGATATGTGTAATGTTGTCGCAGCGATGTAAGATTTTGTGTCACTGTATCGCGCGAGCAGCAGCACACTCAAGGGCTCTACGCCGAGGGAACGGACCTAGGCTTGAGCCGCTGCCGAGGGGGGCCTAATCTGGTGTGATATATCCACACACAGCTTAAACTATTGGGACTAGGGCGGTAAAAATTTGCATACAGATTCATGTAACATTGTCGGTGAGGGCTGCGGAGGTATTTTTAATAATTCAACCCCTAAGGTGGTGAAAAAGGGGATAAAAATCAGTATGAAATTTCTTTATTTTCCAATTTAGTTTTATGAAATATGTTATTTAGCTATTCCGATAGAAATTAAAAATACGGGTTTCATAGTTTTTTAAATCCAATAAAGATGTTATATTTCTTTATAAAGACGAAATCGCGGGCATGTAATAGTATTTATATTATTTTTTTCTTTTAGTTTTAGTATTCGCCCGGCTCTCGTGGTATATTTTAATCTGACTT
This sequence comes from Antheraea mylitta, assembly GCA_014332785.1. Taxonomy (NCBI): domain Eukaryota; kingdom Metazoa; phylum Arthropoda; class Insecta; order Lepidoptera; family Saturniidae; genus Antheraea; species Antheraea mylitta. Next base: position 3,897,936 of record JACEII010000027.1, on the reverse strand, counting down.
CATTTAGCGTTTTGTGGTTGTTTAAAATACGCTTTGAGTAAAACTGTATCTATTTGCTGTCTACATTATAAATTTATTTACATAATTTGGGCTTTACTTTTAAAGTTTAACTTTGAGTTCTCTACTCATCTCTTTTTATAAATGTTATATTGATTGAAGATGAATACTAGTATTTCATGGAATGAAAATATTGACATATATTAAAGAATAGTCAGTATGTTCCGGTGCACACTGGACTGTTCATCAGTAAGATCACTAATTTTTTTTTTTTTTTTTATTGTAGCACGGCAAAGTGACTGCACTATGCCTGATGGTAAGCACAGTACAATCCAAAAATAATAGCGACCACCGATTGACACACTGTCCATCGCCGGTCGTCACTATCATGCCGGCCTGTAATAAGCTGGATATGCACAGGCTGATCCCGAAACGCGACCCGTAGAAGCGAATCACTATGACGGGCTTTTTCGCCACATACATGGTGGTTGCGACCCAGTCGGGCTGTAAAACCCTGCCACCCCGCTCTCGCCATTGCCTCGTTCGTTGATCAGCAGGGTGCACCACGTGCAGGTGAGGTTGGCTTGGGTGTCTCAAGTCTTATGATGTTATTCGACACCCCTTACACATTATAAAATTTCGCGATAAACTCAATAACTGCGGAATAGGTTTTCGAGGGGTTTGTCCCAGTAGATAATAAAGAAATTCATGGAGGCAAACGAGCAGAAGGGTCACCTGATGTTGAGTGATCACCTCCCCCTCTTCACCACCAGAACAGGCTGGTAACGCACTTACGACTCCTCTGGTGTTGCTGGTGTCTATGGTGATCACTTAACATCAGGTAATCCACTTGTTCGTCTACCTCCTATGATATAACAAAAAAAATATAACTCAAGCTAAGCCTTCAAATTTATCGACATTATCACATTATATGGGTATAGACAGTATGTAAGTATACCCGCTTATGAGCTTTCTACTGATGTTAATCTCCTTATTAAGAAGCCCGTCTTTAACTTGACAAGTTTCATAATTTTCTTTCACTCCCTTGACTTTATCTACGATCTAAATGAAATTTGTCCCCTTGAAATTATGTACTTTCAGCTTTAACGGTACTCTCAGTTAGTAATATCTTCGAGAAAGATCTATTTACAAAAGAGTAGAAGGCACCTAATAAATCTATCCATTATACGATATTTTATTTGGGATAGAGTACATTGTTTTATTGTACGCCATTGATATAATAGTATTTTGAAGTTTACAATAAATCATGAAGGGGTTGAATGCAACGTCTAGACGTTTATTTAAAGAATTAATAAATATTTCTGTGAAAAATTGTTTGACTAAAGTATTAATACTATAATGTATTTATTAATACGCGTATTAGATAAAAAGGGGTCTGATACGATAACATTCTCAATTATTGTAATCGAATACTTAAAAAAAAACAATAGAACTGTTTTACAAATTCTGTTTTATCTTTTTTTATTATATATAATAGATAATATTTACCAGATTTCTTTAAAATACAGCAGAGAATGTTATGAACAAAAATAGTTCCTTGGTTTTTATATTTAAACTTTGAATAAAATACTATCTAGAATTTAAAACACGTTCAGATAATATATTTAAAACATTAAAGGTTTAGAAGACTAGATTAAGTCTGGGTCGAATGTAAATAAAGGAGTTAAGTCAAATATTTGCTTCATTTTCTCCAGAGTCGACGACTTTTAAATAAAATATACTGAGTACAACAATGTAAACAACAGTTTTAAATATAAAATGAAAAACATTAACTATAAAATATTAATTTATTTACTCTATAAGTTTTTGGGTCTCAGTATAATTTAAACATGCTAAATCTATATTTATATATTATTATAATAAAACTGTAACATAAATGTAAAATACTATAATAAAACAAGGCCAAATCTCTACAAGAAATATTATTTGAAAATTATAATCGAGGTTCGTAACCGGAACAGTATGTGTGGTTGCAATTTGATTTTAGGCCTACAAAAATTCTTCGCGCTTCAAAATACAATTGAAACCGGTGATAACTGATTTGGTGGTGACGAACTTGCACGGGTCAGCTAGTCTAGGATAAAAATGACCCTTAAATGCAATTTATTGGAACACACGCAGAGGAGTTCGGTGATAGATTTTCTGATTAGAATGTGGTAAGTACTCAGGAGGGCGTAATGAAAAAGCCCTTGCCATATAAGTTAACACATCCAAAAGTAGGTTGCAAAATAAATGCAACTCATAAAAACTTAAGTTTAAAAGAAAATGGGTAATAAAAATCAAATTAATTAATTTATTCGACTTGTGGATGTGGCAAATATTAATTTTACTGTAGATTAAAAAATGAAATGATATGAATTTATACTGATGTTACAACTAAGATTTTATTTTTCGAATTTTTTTAGAATCTTAAATATGCATCTAATCACAAAAATAACAACTTTATTGCAGACTTCTCATAACGATACTTCAAATTAGGAAAGAATAAGGATTTATTTATGTACAATTTATAATTTATAAAAATATCCATGATTACCAACTATAGAGGAAGTACAAAATATATTGCACTTAAGGTTTTACATATTTTTGAAATGAATGATTGATAAAATGAATTGGATAGACATTGATTTTTAGAACTTTCTCCTTCTTACAGAATATATATATGCAAAATATATATGCGTAGGAACGGACGGGGCTGAACGCGTAAATTCCCGGTAATGCTTTAGGAAACAAATATTGACATGGAAGTGCGTAGCTAATATCCGCCGAATACCGACTTTTTCAAAATGAACATGAATTTATTTATGAAGATCAAATTGCAAATGTCTGCTATACTTAATGTGTTTGTGTAGGATGAAATGTTTTTCTTCATGAAGAATTACTCATAATACATTTACAATTGCAGTAATTCCTAAATAACCTACTTATCTGTAAGTAATTTTGCTATATACAGGTTTCATATAATCAAGATTAACAAAAAAGTAACTGTAAAAATGTTAAATTTAACTTTTCTTTAATTTCTTTACATTATGTTAATTTACTAGTTGTTGAGTCTTGGTAGCTAAATATAAATAAACTAGCCTCTGCCCGCGGCTTCGTTCGCGTGGAATAGATATTTTAGCCTAACGCTAACACGCAGCGGAAGCTCTCAAGAAGAATAAACCCCGATTTTTAAACATTCTTCATTGGTGCTCCGCTCCTATTGATCGTAGCATGATGATATATATAACTATCCTCGATAAATGAGCTATATATAACACTGAAATTATATAGATTGTTTTAATAGGACCACTAGTTCCTGAGATTACCCCCTACAACGTACAACGTCACAAACTGACTACGATACAAACTTTACCTCTTTACAATATTAAGAATTAGCATAGATAATCAATTTCAATAATCAATAAAGTTTTGTTTCAAGAAGATGCAGATCTTGCTAAAGATATTTAGTTGATTTTATCAAGGAGAAGTCAGTAGACCAAAGTCATCCATCACTTTACAGTACTAATTATAACCTATATTCTCTGCAACGAAATGAATATATTTAAAGCAAGAAATAAAATATCGCCGAAAACATTTCATGAAAAGATATCGAAATATAAATCTAGACGACTAATATCTTGACTTTAATTGTTCAATCAAAGCTTTAATGAACAATCGGGTAGAAAACATAATTCAGGAGTGATCCGTGTATTTGTTATGGCGAGGCGCGTGATTGATTCGCTCTCCCGTCGGTAATAACGTCGCACGGGCTTCCTAGATAATTGGGCTTTGATTAATTTCGATCACTGCCAGTGTTAGGCGTACGTCCTAAATTTTATACGGTCCATTATTTGTGTCGTACAGTCTGTTGGTTCATGAATTTCTTTTATATATTAACTGTTGCCCGTTCGCTTCGCAGGGCGATATATAAAGGTGTCATTTGTCCTATCTCATAACATAATCGATGTCAATGCCAAATTTTATTAGAATCCATCCAACCGTTCGAACATGATTGATGGGTAAACATCTATATATTAATACGTGAAGCAAAATCTTTGTACCCCTTTTTAAGGCAATTCTGTAAACGTATGAACTTGAAATTTGGTATAGTTAAAGTTTATATGTCGGAGAAGTGCAGGAAGCTGTTTATCTTATATAAAATGCATTAGAAGTACATTAAATTAATTAAAATATACACTACTCACACTACTGCTTGAATACTACGGCTTGAATTTTACACAACATATACACACATGTAAATAAAAAAGACATTTTGACAGCCGTCAGTAACGACTTCAAGGTCGCGAAGAAGGTTGTTATATGCTCGACTATATTTATTTTTTAACTCTTACGTTCCAATTACCATTTCTCATTCTACATTAAACAATGATATTATAAAATATAACTATTATTGTAATGCTTATTAAGCTATTGCATAGGTTCTATCGCGGACCTTGAGCGTGGAGATCGAATCCAAAAATTCCGTAACGGAAAACCTAACACCCCCCACTCTGTCTACCATGTAGGTCGGCTGAACGTTCGCTTAACGTATATATGGTACGACTGTACAAAGCTCGCACGAATCGAGACGAGCTGCTCCGAAATCGGACGAATACGTAATCAGCTGTTTGTGAGAAAGTATACTGATGTATAGGTATTTATCATCTATGTACAACAGTGAATATCTGTACTCGTATAATTTGTGTATAAAGTGTTTTCCTGAATAACCTACATGTATTGTAAGATAATAAAAATATTTTGAACAATATTAACTTCTCATTTATTTAATAAAAGAAAAAAAAATGTTTTCATATCAGGCACCACGCTCAAAAAGAGTAACTTGAATTAATATCAAAGAAAAAAAAAAAACAAAAAAATACTGCATAAATAAAATAAATAAATAGTTATAATTGCATAAGTTAATAAAAAAAATCTATGGAATAGCTTTACCGCGGCAGTCCCCGAGTGCCACACGTATTTTTTATTTTTTATGGTGAATTCACTTCAAATGATGATTTAATAAAAAAATCTATATATTAATACGTTAACAAAATCTTTGCACCCCTTTTTAACCTATTTCCTGTGAACGGGTGAACTTGAAATTCGGTATAGTTAAAGTTTATATGGCAGAGAAGTGCAGAAAGCTATTTATTTTATATAAAATGCATTAGAAGTACATTAAATTAATTAAAAAGTAAAAAAGACATTCTCACAGCCTTCAATAACGACTTCATAAAAGTTTGTGAAGGAGGTTGCTATGTTCGACTGTATGTATTTTATAACTCTTAGGTTCCAATTACCATTTTTCATTCTACATTCAACAATGATATTATAACATATAACTATTATTGTAACTCACTTCAAATGATGAATTAATAAAATATGAAGCAAATAATACTTTGTATAATCAAAATAGGAATTTTGTTCATAAAAGTAATCCATGACTTAGACCTCCGTGGTTACAATGTTGCGATTCAATCTCATGTAGCAACAAAAAAGAATTTATTTTCAAAAGCTAACGGTAGTATTAAAAACATCTTTGTCTTGGATTCACCATTTGATTGTATTGTGCATCCATTACTTTTTCAAACCATGATACTAGGCATATCACTATTTCTATTAATGAACAGACTACATTTAAGCCAATATCACTCAGAAATACGACCCACCCACGGTGTCGTGTGAAATGAATTGAAAATTGTGTCATGGGTTGCGATAAATTTATTTATTTTCGTAAAGTTATGTTTGCTTAAAATTTGAGAGCTTTACCACGTGGTATTTGTTTTAAATTTATAATTAATTTCAATTTTCATTTACACATTGATTTTTTTTTATGTTTATATAATTAAAGATCATGGTAAATGGCAAATAACTGAGTAGCCATGATGAAAACCTTTGATTATAGAAGTATATATACCCTTTGACAAAAGAACCCTAATAATGTTCAAACTTTAAAAAATCAAATAAGTATGGTCGAATGACGACCACTGGGCGCCTACTAGTTCAAATAAACGTTCATCCACATTAAAATAGTACACTAGTTGTGGATAGCGATTTCACTTGCGTTTAATTTTTTTTAATCAATTTTATTTCAAAATTAATTAAGATTTCTAAAATATGGTGTAATTCCAAAAAAAAAAAAAAACAAAAAACGTAATACATGATTTAAAAAGGTTTCGTACGAAATACGCCGCACTCGTCTAAGGCAAGTTCGCGTTATCCTTTTTTTGGAAGTCTTACCTAACATAATCAAAGCGAGACAAAAGTGCAAGATGGCGAACATCCAACGAGCGCAGTGCATTTAAAACGTAACCTTTTTAAAGCAAGTATTCAATACGTATATAACCTTTTTGTAATAACACCGCTATAGATTTAGGTTTGAATTCTTACGTATGAGCCGGAAGACGAATGAACACATGGCGGTGTAGCCATAACATAGTAGGACTTTTTGAAGGCCCTAACTACCTAACACGTAAGAGTTGAATATCTATCGCCAAAAAACTGTCTCTCTCTCTAGATTTAGCCTGTTTATCATATTATACTATATTGTCATTTAAGATCAGGTGAGATTGTGTCGAAGCGTTAAGATCCTATAAAATATTAAAAAAAAACAGTAGCTTTTTAAAGATGAAAACAAGATAAAAAGTATCGTTAAGAAGTGATATATAAAATTCTAATAAAAAATTAAGTACAATTACAAAGATCATTTAGAAGTCTACCAAAATATATTTGACCAAATGATAGGTTGAGATCTTTACAGCTGACCCTACTCAATGTTAATGTTTCACTAAAAAGATCAGAAGTTTCCCTGATTGACAGTTCAATAATACACAACCATAAAATATATACATGAACGTAAAACTCGTATCTATGAACTGTTATAAATTATTATATCGAAATAATATCTTAATTGTTTATATCTTTACTTCGTTGGTAATATTATAAATATAAATATGAATTTGTTACTTTTTTTTTTATTGTAGCACGGCAAAGTGACTGCACTATGCCTGATGGTAAGCACAGTACAATCCAAAAATAATAGCGACCACCGATTGACACACTGTCCATCGTCGGTCTCCACTATCATGCCGGCCTGTAATAAGCTGGATATGCACAGGCTGATCCCGAAACGCGACCCGTAGAAGCGAATCACTATTACGGGCTTTTTCGCCATATACATGGTGGTTGCGACCCAGTCGGGCTGTAAAACCCTACCACCCCGCTTGCACCATTGTCTCGTTCGTTATTCAGCAGGGTGCACCACGTGCAGGTGAGGTTGGCTTGGGTGTCTAAAGTCTTAAGATATTATTCGACATCCCTTACACCCCTTACACAAGGCTTTGACCCTTTAGCTACTCAACCAATTATCATTACATTCTGCATACATATACTTAGGAGTACAAAGGTAATATATTATATTCAGAAACATCCAGAAAAAATCTATAGGTGGTAGAGCCACACTGAAGCTGTAACTGGATTCAGTATGAATGGGCCGGCTCGCTCAGAGTAGTACCACCAAACCTACAGATAACCAACGTGAAATAACAATACCTGCATAGTTGCGTTTCGTTCGTTCAGTGAGAGAGCCAGAGGCCCACCTCTCCTCGCATTCCCCATCTCCTTTTCCCTTTCTCCCCCCTCCCGCAACACAGGCTGGCAACGTGCTTGAGACTCCCCTGGTGTTTGCAAGTGTCTATGGACGTTGGTGATCACTTAACACAGGTGACCCACCTGTTAGTTTACCTCCTATGTTATAAAAAAAAACTCTCATTCCTGAATCTTTTTTATTTATTTATTTTTTGTGTTCATAGACACCAGTAATACCAGAGGAGTCGCAATTGCGACGCTAGCCTGTATTGGTGGGGAAAGGAAGAGGGGTAGGGGAGGCAGGGAAGAGAGAGGGGAGAGGTAGGTCTCCGGCGCTCTCGCTGACCGAACGAAACACAACAATGAAAGCACTGTTACTTCACGTCATTGTTAGTAAATCTACAAAAACGCGTGCGAATTTTACAGTACCGCTCAATTATTAACTTTGTTACAACGAATTTAAGTCATTTGATTACGATTACGTTATACATATTCCTTTTATCAAAACAGATTTAAGCGTATATGACTGACAATTTTCAGGTGAGCTTCTAGTGACTTGAAGTAATTCGACGACAGTTGCAGTAGTAAGTAATAATCAATCGAGAATATGGGTCTTTATTTACTGGTTTTTAAATTCAGACGGTTCATGATACGATACGTTAAGATGTGAAAGCTAATAGTCTCATGCCGGAGGGAGATAAAGATTGCGCCTGATAGAATAGATTGCGTAGGCACGCGAATCCTCGTTTGAGTGGGCACAGTGTCATATGAAGAGGGGAAAATATATAATGTACAACAGTAATAGTCACGTGAATAGTAAAATAGCACATGATAAATGGTAACGAATAACATGGTAAAGGTATCCATATGTAGGTTTAATATGTGACCTTTTGTGTTCAGCCGACTGCGTGCACGTGCGATACGAATTTATGATTGATAGCTTAGATCACGTACTGAAGGTACAATGCAATTTTCGAAGAGAAAACTTCTTTAGGCGCGTTTAGCGTTATTTTCTGGCAGGAGATAATAAATTTATAATTACGTATTATAACATGTTAATAACCGCGACCAACCGTATTGCCCTTAAACTATTTAATTTCAAATTTCAAAAGAAGTAATCCTATTGCTTTGAGTTTTCATTTCTCGATTTTTAATATATTTTACAATTAAAAACAAAAGGAGTAAGTCAGACTGCGTCCACAGCATTATCTGGTACCTTTTAACGAGCAATTCTTGTATATTTTTATATTGTTATATATTCAGAATCTCGGAAACGGCGCGGCGTCAGCGATTTCCGTGAAACTTAGTATGTAGGTGGTTTCAGGGACGATACCTGGATCTAGCTAGATTTCATTCATAGAAAACTTTTTGATCTGAGTTTTCAGGCAATGAAAAAATATAGCTAGAGTATAATGGCAAATTTCGCCGCCGCTGTCAAAACTAAAATAGCTCAGATAGAAATCGGCTGCTATATCCTTCTAATCCTAGTTCGAATCCGAGTGACAGAAAAAGAGATATTTTAATTTTTGTATTTTTATGAAAAATGCTAATTTTGTGAAGCAAACCTAACAGTTTATTTTAATTTAAAAATGTTTTTTTAAAGAACCTAGCTAAGCTCAGTCGTCCAGGTGTTAGAGTGTAAGTGCGATCATAGTGTAATTGTGTGTACATCGTAAACGGCCTATAAATCTATACAAATGAAAATCAAATGCAAAATGTATGTAAACGCATCACATCAGAATACCTTTACCCATTTAGTTTATTCTCTTTTGTTGTATTTGGCAATTGTCAAGACAAGGTTTATAAAGAGAAATGGGTGAAAAAGCGTATGGAAAAGTGGAAAATTTGTTTTAGAACTGTAGATGAGATATAAGAATAGAGAGATGTTCAAAAGTATTACTTTTTTTTTTTCGAAATGACTACGCTATTGATCCAGCAAGGTCTTAACATCTTCACCGGACTATTAAGGCGAACGCTTAAGGCACTCAGCCGATTTTATTTTGGCAACCAGCTCAAGGGTGCAAGGCACACCTCGGCTTGGCTGTTGCCTGTTGCATGCAAAATCGCGACCTATCTTAGCTAACCTAGCTAACTATTCATATATGTATGAGTTGTTGAAACGTATATGTGTA